>VSMD01029878.1:0-20233 GCA_008750895.1 Mirza zaza
TCTTTGGGAGGCCGAGGTGGGCGGATCGTTTGAGCTCAGGAGTTCGAGACCAGCCTGAGCAAGAGCGAGACCCCATCTCTACTATAAACAGAAAGAAATTAATTGGCCAACTAAAATATATATAGAAAAAAAAAAAAATTAGCCGGGCATGGTGGCATATGCCTGTAGTCCCAGCTACTTGGGAGGCTGAGGCAGCAGGATTGCTTGAGCCCAGGAGTTTGAGGTTGCTGTGAGCTAGGCTGACGCCATGGCACTCACTCTAGCCTGGGCAATAAAGTGAAACTCTGTCTCAAAAAAAAAAAAAAAAACAGGTGTCCAAACAAAACATTGAACATTGATAGCAGCAATATTCATAATAGCTAAAAGGTGGAAACAACCCAATGTCTATCAGCTAATGAATAAACAAAATGTAATATTATTCAGCCATCTAAAGGAATGAAATATTCATACATACTATAATACAGACGAATCTCAAAAAACATTATTGTGTGAAAGAAGCCACACACAAAAGGCCACAGAGTATATGATTCTATTTATATGAAATATTCAAAATATGCAAATGGAGTGAATGCTAATGGGTATGGGGCTTCCTTTTAGGGTGATGAAGATGTTCTGTAATTAGATAGAGTTAATGATTGCATAACATTGCAAATGTACTAAATGACACTGAATTGTACATGTTAAAATGATGTATTTTTACCACAACAAAAAAAAGAGTGAACAAAAAAAATACCTTGATTTTTTCACTTTCTTTTCTTACTCGATTTGCATTTTCAATAATGTAAACCGTGCTCTTGTTGACTTCATTGTCAGCTCTGTGTCTCAGCCAATCCTCATATCCCTAGAAAGATAAAAATAACTATATAATCAAGCTCAGATAATAGTTAATTAACTTCTATACCCCCATGAGTCAACAACAGATATTTATAATTACAGTGTTAATTTCAACTCAGAATGCTAGAGAGACAATGCTGTACATTTTATTAATAATAGCAAATCTGAGATACATTTTCAAAATACCACTTAGCTAAATAGTTTTATCGTGTTAAAAGTTTTCTTCATTCTTCAGATAAATAGTAACGAAAACACAGGCATTTGAGTCTTAATATTCTTCATTTGTGAAAGACTGTGATTAATTCTTCTAATTCTATCCTTAATTGAGTTAATATTAATTGTTTCTACTTTTTTAACCTGAAAAGAGATTATTCTGAGTTTGTGTTTTCTTATAGATCTAATCACTTAAATATGTTTTTCTATACATATTGTACTAGATTGATAGAGTGATTATTTCCAAGGAAGTATTATAATTCCCACTCTCAGAGAACAGAAAACATAAGCTACACTTGTTTTGGCAGAGAATCTATAAGTTTTAGATATTAACAGCTAAACTGCTCTACTGACTTGGCGATAAAATAAAATATACGTTGGTATTTATTTTTTAGAGTTAAATGTAATCAGGGTAAGATCTAATGGTTCATTTTCCTTTGAGTTTTTTGTCTGGAGTAAATTTAAGCCAAAAGAACTAAGGAAGGAAGATGTTCAATTGTTTGAGCATGACTTCCTCTCTTTTTCATACCCCTTTGCTTTTTTTTTTTCATTATGATGTCTGTACCTTGTCAAATAAAACTGTTTGAAAAATCTCTTGATCACCTCCCCCCCGCCCCCCTTTTCCCCCCTCGGGTGCTATATCCTTTCCTCTTCTGTCCTTTATGATAATGCTAGGCTATCACACTTCATAGGGTACATTCTGTGATGCCAGTGAAGAAAGAAAGGCCCTAACATGAACTAGTATTGGGAGTAGAATGAATCAGTAAAAGCCTTTGAAAAACATACATGCTATTCTTGGAACCAGCAATTTCAGGATATTAAAGAAAATAATCCTACAGCCTAAGGGAAAGAACATTCCAAAAGTCTTTATTTAGCAACCAAACATTTAATAAAATATCCTTACAGTTCCTGGTAGGCAAGGTGGAAAATCAGAAAACCCAAAGAAGAAAGGTAATCTTGTTCCTGGTACTGTTAAGCAGATCTTTATTTTGCAAGCTTCTTTGGTAGTCTTTTAAAAAGCACTTTGATAAGTACTATCTAAAAGTATGTTTACGAATAGGTCCTATGGACTGTCCAAATCCAGTATAATATTGTTAACCTATCCCCTTCACTTCTAGTTTCCTGTTTGCATTTTCAATTTTATCTGGAATTTTTCAAAAGTACTAGAATATAAAATATCTAAAAGACATCCATACCATAATCTGTGGCAGTTCATCAGCTCTGATAAGAAACAGGAATAAAAGTCTCCTCTACCCACTACTCCCTTCAGCAGCAACAGAATTAACAATAAAATTAAATATTTGTGCTCTTGAGTTCTCTGCTATAGGCAATAGTAACAAAAAATTCACAAGAATGGGATTTTTTCAGACAAATCTACTGCACTGAAACAATTAATACATATTAAAAAGTCCATCTTCCATTTGCCGCCTAGGGTATATACTTTCTAGCTACTCTTTCTTTTATGGTTACACCACATGCACATTGAGGAGGAAAGAAGCAAATAAATTAAGGATGTGCCTTACAATCATTTTAATAGGTTTTCAATGAGAGCCAAATACAAACTAAATCCATAAAGAATACTGCCCACTATATTTAAATATGAAAAACAGCCAATGACAATGAAATTCAAACCAGCCTGGACTGAAATGCAGGCATAAGTATAAATAAGAAATTTACCTGCTTGATGGCTGTAACAGTTATAACAAAGAAAAGTGGAAGTCCACTGGTAACTGGGCTAGTTGGTGTGTCTACTATGACCTAGGTAAAGAAATGAAATTGAAAGTAAAATGAAAATTAGCTATTAACCTATATGCAGCACTTACATGCTACAAACATTTCAAACAGAAATACAGACAAAACATATTACAATAGTAGAGTGAATGTTAATTTTCATTAACATTAACAAAAGCAAACGACAGAGCAGTTAGTTTACAAAATAATCCTATATTTGGGCATAGTTTCTATCCCAGCTTGGATTAACCCCTTTACTGAAATATATCCATTCATTTACCACCTATTTATTGAGAACCATTCTGTCAGCCCCAGTGCTATTATCAGCCAGTCTCTAGAGATATTGCTTTAAACAAGATGGAGACAAGTCCCTGCCTTCATGTAGTTGGTGGCTTATAGGGAAAACCAGTCATCAAAACAAATATACAGATGCTGAGATCTGATGAGTAAACAGGAGTTAAGTAGACAAAAGGAGGCTTTCTAGGCAGAGTAAACAGTATATGCAAAGCTTCTATGGTAGAAGGGAATATGGCACACATTAGGAAATAAAGGAAGCCAGTGGCAAGAGGAAGTATGGTGTTAGATGCAGCTGGAGAGGGAGGCAGGGGCCAGACTGTGCAGGGCTCTCTCGGCCAGAGAAAGCTGTTCATTCTTTACCCCACAAATAGCATGAAATCCTTGAAGGTTTTAGGCAGGGTGAGGTCACATGAATAGAACTGCATTTTGAAAAGATCATTCTCCCTGCTTTGTGGAAGACAGATTGGAAGGGAAGTAAGAGTGGAGGCAGGGAGTCCATTTAGGAGGTTATTGCTATAATCTAGGTGAAAGATGATGGTTTAGACCAGGGTAGTAGCAGCAGACATGGAAAAAAGTTCTAGAGATATTTAGGAGGCAAAAATGGCAATACTGCCAAGTGTCAATTATCTTCCAAGTGACTTATTAACATGCCTAGAGGGATATTGTCATCATTCACTGAAATAAAGAAATACTAAAAGAAAACTATTAATACATTTGAGAGATCCACCCTCACAACTCACTGATACTCATCTCTAATTCCCAAGCCAGACCTGCCCCTGCCATATTCCCTGTGTTGCAAATACAGTGTATACTTCCATGTACACACAAGGCTTCTACGTGGCTCTATGCCTTTAGGCAATCTTTTCCCTACCCCTGAGATACTGGGCTGGCATTTTTTACCAGAGATATCTCCTCTAATTCATCGAGGCTCAGTTCAGATACTATCTACTCTTTGAAGCATTCTCAAGTTCCCCTTAGGTCCAAAAATAATCATAACTTCTATTGTATACTAATAGCATTTTGCTCATGTTACTTGAACGACTTTACTACATTAAATCACAAGAATACATGACTATTATATGACTGTCTTCTCAGCTATAAAATAAATTCCTGAATAATAGAAAAGATATACCTTAATATTCATTGTACCTGCTACATCTTAGTTGCCTGTACTACTGCATAGCACACACTAGGTGCTTGTTACAGGTTTGCTAAATTGAAATGAAATGCACTGCCCGCCAAGTAGAATGATTCTTGCAGGCAGAATCTTCTATGTAGTTTATTCTATGTCTGTAAGGCATCTGACCATGGAACCAGAGGACCTCCTTTTCAACTGCTCCATCATTCAGTATTAAAATTGGCTCTTTCCCATACTGCATCCCAGATTGGTTTTCCATACCAAGGCTAAATTCAATTACAGTACCATTTACTCAAAGCCTCGAAGTAGATAAACAGAACCACTTGACATCAACAAGGCATTTGAGCAATTTCATTGGGATTTTTTTCTGCTTCGTTTAAAAAATGAAATGAGAAAAAAGTACCCTTAATGTAGTACTCTTTTCAGGGGGTAATTATGACAAGGAAATGATTTGAATAGCTTATAGACCTAAAGATGGAACATGCAACTTAAAATGTCTAAAATTTGAAACACAGAAGAGTAGAAGGAACACAGAGAAACAGATCAATCTACTAGGCTTTCACTTTTAAGGTAAGTGAATGAGAAAGAGCAAAACTGGTAATCATGAAAATAAGTGAGAAGTTTTCAATCAGGCTGAAACTGGTGTTTAACAAAGTATATGAAACTATTAGTTTGAATTATTTTCAATTTTGATATAAACCATTTCATTTAATAGTACATAATACACATCCTTCTAGGATGAGCAAAAATGTAAATTCATGAAAGTGTTAAAGAAAGTAACAATGAAATAAAAGCTCAAGTTTCCCAGAAACATGCCACACTTTAAAAATCTATGAAATCATATAAATATTAAAATGTTATACTTCTACTTTAAAAACTCATTATAATAATCCCTGGAATGTCTTTTTTATAATTACAGGCCATTTTAAGGTTAGAAATGGATTGAAAATTTGTTTGACACAATCAAGTATCTAAAAGTTGAACTGCTGTTTATGGAGTTCTTACCTGTACAAGGAAAATGATGAGAAAATAAAAATTTGCAATTCTTCTAAACTGTTCAAATAGATTCTTTGGGAGGAAATTCCAAAGTGTATACTGTAAGGGGGGGGGGAGAATAAAAAACATTACTAGAAAGAAAACTTGAAAAGGGTATTAATTCATCTTTTTTATGGCCGAGTAGTTAACTCTAAGGTATAGATATACCACATTTTATTAATCCACTAGTGAATTGATGGACACTTAGGTTGATTCCACATCTTTGCAATTGTAAATTGTGCTGCAATAACCATTCAAGTACATGTGAATTTTTGATGAAAAGTCTTCTTTTCCTTTGGGTAGATACCCAATAGTGGGACTGCTGGATTGAATGGTAGATCTACTTTCAGTTCTTTGAGGAATCTCCATGCTGTTTTCCATAAGGGTTGTACTAGAGCATTCTCCTTAATGAAGTAACTCAAGAATGGAAAAACAAACACCACATGTATTAACTATTAAATTGGAACTAACTGATGAACACACATGTACACAGAGGGAAGTAAAACACAGAAGAAATCAACCAGGGAGTAGGGGGAGAAAGGGGAGGCACAAAAATCTACTTTAATGGGTATAATGAACACTATTTGGGTGACGGGCACACCTATAGCTGGGACTCAAGCATTACAAAAGTAGTCCACGTAACCTAAAACATTTGTACCCCCTAATATTTTGAAATTTTAAAAAAAAGAAAACTTGAAAAATCTTAATAATGACTAATATGGGTCTAGATTATCATACAGTGATATTTAATATGTCCAACACTTAGAAACCCAAACCTCACATATATGCATAAACATATATTTAGAGGTATAGTATAAAAAAACATTTTTCAGAAATTAAGTTTTCACTCCGAGTATTACAATGGCCATCTAGTCCCATATCTTTGCTTTCTCTGATTCAATCTAAATTAGGTTCCTTGCTATGTGCTCTCACATCATCCTACTTTTACTTCTTTGATAACATTCATTATAGTGAATTATTAATATATATATGTGTACATTTTTTATTAAAGTTTCTCTCAATAGGCAATGAGCTCTATAGGGGGAGGTTGTTCATCAGTCTTGTTTACTACATTTTCCCCAAACCTAGCACAGTGCCTGGTACGAACTTGATAATAAATTACTTGCATGAATGAACAAATTAATTCCCCTGGTTCAGCTAACCTGGTTCAGCTAATAATAACCTTGATTATCTTCACCAAATATATAATTATGCTCCTATCAGTACCTCCCATCTCCATGACAGCTGAGAAGGTATACACACAGCCCTGGGTCTTAGAGGGCTTTCACCTGTTAATCAACAACATTTGGTAATTGGTAATAGGTAAAGGTTTCAAAGCTAAATTCCACATGGGCAGAAGGAGAGAACTCTAAGGCCAAGTATCAAACCACATGTACTTTCTCACTGATACTTTAAGCTCAAGGATTGGTTCATTTAAAAGTTACCAGAAGAAGTTGGGTTTTCTAGATGTCTTAATCAATAAGACCAGAAAGAAAATTTTTTAACCTAAAAGGATAAATTTTAACTTGAACAATCTCCATCCCAATTATCTGCATAACATGTGAGAATATACCCATTAATAAGGTGACTGAAAGCCAAAGTGGCTGCACAGGATGTAGTACATGAGAATGTACATTTTAAAAAGGCTTACGGGCTCAAAACTCAGGGAATCCGGAGAGAATAAACAGAACCAAATACACTAAGTAGAGCAGCTACATTGCAACCAATAGCCAACTAAAAAGGTTCTTTCTCTGGGTCCAAGAAAGTGCCTTAGGGAGAATCATTCAAAAATAAATGCAAGAATTGTGTGTGGATATGCCTTACTTGGGAGAAGAAAGCCTATACTTTTCATGAGATTCCAAGGCAGTTTGTAACCAAACATAAAAGCCACTCAAAACCATTGATCTAGTCACTCTGAAGCTGACACACTCCAGAGTAGCACGTAACTGTCCCATTTATTTAATATCAACTTTCTAAAACAATAAGCTAAACTCCAGCAGGGTAACAGCTGAACTTCTGGTGTGTTGACCTTATGTTCCCAGACTAAAGGGTTTTTAATTAAACAAATAAACATTAAGGACAGTTATCGTCCTCTGTGGAAGGTGATGTAAACACATCAAAAGGGAACACTTTCATTGTTGTTGTTTCTAAGCACCAACTCTTAGTTTACCATTGTTTTAACTTATTAAATGAACTGCTTCCTTGAGGAATTCCGGTTATTCCCTTCATGAGAAACTACTGCGCTCTTCTCTCCTTCAAAAGGACATAAGCTTATAAGAGGTCAGGGAGCATGTTATAAGCCCCCTTACTGTAGGTGCTGAGCACAAAATTTAGCTCACGCTTGTAATCCTAGTACTTTGGGAGGCCAAGAGGAAGGATCACCTGAGGCCAGGAGTTCGAGCCCAGCCTGCAAGACCAGCCTGCATAAGAGCAAGACTTCGTCTCAACAAAAAACCAGAAAAATTAGCCAGGTGTGGTGGTATACACCTGTAGTCCCAGCTACTCAGGTGGCTGGGGCAGGAAGATCACCTGAGCCCAGGAGTTTGAAGTTGCAGTGAGCTATGATGATGAGACCCCCGTCTACACACACATACACACACACACACACGCGCGCGCGCGCACGCGACATACAAGAAACCTCAATTTAAAAAAGTGCCTTGGCCATTTACTCCATTGATTTAGCTAAAAGGTAAATTAAGTTTCTATCATCTCTTTTCATTATAATAGAAATGTAACATTTTAATGCAGACCAAGACAAGCCTACTTTTTGCAGTTTTCTAATTAAACGTGAAATTGTGCTAGAGCCATATATATCAAGTTATTCAAATTGACTTATTTATCTAAAAAGTGGACTCTCAGGCTTGGTCAGTTGCTATAAACCAAAAGCAATGTTAATCACAGGGAGAAAATGTGTATAGCAGTTGTTTTAGAGACAATGGTGAGAATTGAGGGTTTTTTTTTAGGGGGGGGTGGTCATAAGTAAGTTCTTGCTCAGAAGTCAGTAAATGGATCTTTTATCCTATTCTTCACATGCAACTATAAACTGAAAAAGAACCATGACATTTAGAACATGCTTTAAACTGTTTCTTCAGAAAAAATGCCAGCTTCCCAAGTATATACAATGCAATTTCCATCTGCTTTGTAGTGAATTAAATAATTGGTACACAAGTGTGGCCTCTAAAGATGCAATTATGTTACAAAGTTGTGGGTCCCTGCCTTAAACATCTAGATCTAATTTAATCTGAACCAAAAATCTTACAAATTTTCTAAACAAAATCTCCTAATTCCAAGGAGAGAAGCTGAAGTGACTCTCAGCTTTGAGAGTCCATTATTTCATTTAAGCAAAAAGAGGCTTTAGAACTTTACCTATTTTACCTATTCTGGTTTATCCAAAATTTCTAATTTAGCATTAAAAATGATGATTAGGAAGCTAAAACTTCAAATAACTTGTTCTAATATGTCTGTGTAGTACAAAAGAAAGGGAAGCAGGTAAAAAATGAAGTAGTAGCTATTTAAAGTAACTAATAAAGTTAACAGCCAATTGTGAATGAACTACTAGAATGAACGCTGACTTCTAACTATCAGAAGGATTTGGAAACAATGGAACAAAATATATTACTTTGAGTAGCTATAAATAAGCACACAGTTGTAAGTAAGCAGCTCTACCTTAAGTTAACTGTTCACTTTGCTAAATTATTATACCCATTCTATTATCAACTCTTGTTGATGTAGGCATTAAATCAATTTTGAGCATCACAGCAGTCTACTTTCATTTTCATTACTAGTATCACACAGAACTTTCCCTTTTATTATGCATTGCCCTTTAAACAATAAATTCAAGTGGAAGAGCAAAAAAAAAAATTACGAAGACATAACTAGATCAGAATTCAGTCACTTTAAACAGGCACCATCAGAGAGGTAAGACTGAAACAAAGAGAAGTCTAATAAATTCTACTGATGATTCTGATTTTTAAAATAAGGAGACATGCTACTGTAATTTTAGGCTTGAAACTTTAATCCAGGACATTCTTGCACATATGAGTACTAAGCTCAACTGGGTTGGCATACTTTCAAAAAGAGTTAGGTAGAGCTCACTGACTCTTATACCTTCCAAGGGCCTTCAAGATGAGGCTCGTGATTTTTAAAGAAAACACTACAGAACAGATAATCAAGATGGAAACCAAAGATCCTAACATGGTTCAAACAATGCTCCTGTTGCTAAAAAAGGGAATTCCTAAGTTTTGTACTTGTTACAAAATTCTGGTGATTCATACCAAATCCCTACAGAGTACATTAAAGTAATAAGGCTGTAGAGGACAAGATTTTCCAATGAAAATATTTGTATTCCCAGGAGAAAATAAAAGAACACTTATTTTATAATTAAATAGAACTTAAAGTAAGTCAAAGTATTTATCTTCAATATTCTCTGCATTAGAAGGATTGCTTGAGCCCAGGAGTTTGAGGTTGCTGTGAGCTAGGCTGACGCCATGGCACTCACTCTAGCCTGTGCAACAAAGCGAGACTCTGTCTCAAAAAAAAAAAAAAAAAAAAAAAATTCTCTGCATTAACAACATTTATTCCCAGTGTTACGTTGACATTACTGATGATATTTATAAACAAAAAGGCACTCAATTAAAATAGTTATTTTTATAATTTAAGGGTAGAGAAAGGAAATCAACACTTGCTATGAAGTTGGAAAGCAGATGACATACTCTATAAATTATATACTTCTTCAATTAAAAGATTCTGGCACAAACAGCCAAAAGACAACGTGAGGAAGAAAAATTATGAAACTTGGTCTCTCCAGAGTAGACCTGAAGGTCTCCTTTTAAGAGAGAGCATCCCACACATTCAAAACATATGACCCTGAGGAAATTAACAGTACTGTTCAGTACTGTAACAGTAATCACAGACACACAAATAACAATAGCAGCTACCATTTACTGAGTTGTTACTGCATGCAAAGCACAGCGCTAAGTGCTTTATGTGGATTATTTTATTTCATCCATAGCACAATCCCATGAGGTAGATACTGTTAATATCCCTATGTTACAGAAAAGAAAACTGAGATGCAGAGAGATTAAAAGACTTACTTTAACTTCAAACCCAAGTCTTCAGTCTCCAGGGATGAAGCTCTTCAGTACTACATAGTATACTATCCTCATAATTATTTATTATATTAAGATTATTAAGATTTCATTCTTTTTCAGAAGATACTATACTGCCAATTATTTTTCTGCTCTACAGTGTTTATGAAAAAGCAGATAAGTTAATCAATAATTAGAAAGACTATAAACATGATATTCATAGAGAAAAAAGAGATCCTAGTCTATCAATGTAGAAATGCTCACTTCTTTATTCTAGTTTCATATATACATATATATATGAAAATCTGTTTAGAAACAGAATTTTATTTGCAGGTGGGCTCCTATTTTTTTTAAATATTCTACTGTATTGTTTTACCTATTGGCAAAACTGAAGCTAGATAAAATATGGAAAAATATTCCTTTAAATACATAAAGAATGAGAATTAGACTGAGTCATACATTCTTTCAAAATGTGAAAACAGGCCAGGCGCAGTAGCTCATAGCGGTTTGGGAGGCCAAAGTAGGAGGATCAGTTAAAGTCAGAAGTACCAGCCTGGGCAACATAGCGAGACCCTGTCTCTATAGAAAATGAAAAAAATTAGCCGGGCACAGTGGCGCATGCCTGTAGTTCCAGCTACTTGGGAGGCTGAGGCAGCAGGATAGCTTGAGCCCAAGAATTCCAGTCTACAGTGAGCTATGATCATGCTACTGCCTTCCAGCCTAAGGCAACAAAGTGAAACCCTGCTTCAAAAAAAAAAAAAAAAGAAAAAAAAGGCTAGGCATGGTGGCTCACGCCTGTAATCCTAGCACTCTGGGAGGCAGAGGCGGGCAGATCCTTTGAGCTCAGGAGTTTGAGACCAGCCTGAGCAAGAGGGAGACCCCCGTCTCTAATAAAAAAAAAAGAAAGAAATTAGCTGGACAACTAAAATATATATATATGAAAAAAATTAGCCGGGCATGGTGGCGCATGCCTGTTGTCCCAGCAACCCAGGAGGTTGAGGCAGGAGGATCACTTGAGTCCAGGAGTTTGAGGTTCCTGTGAGCTAGGCTGACACCAAGGCACTCTAGCCCGGGCAACAGAGTGAGACTCTGTCTCAAAAAAAAAAAAAAAAAGTGAAAACAAATTATATCACAACAGAATGATTGCCACTAGTTTGATGAAAGTCACTTTACCTTTCTCCACATAAAACACTATGGAAAACAATTCCCTAGAAAATATTTTATCTTTCACTTTGATGCAAAAGGAGAGAAAAAAGTGAGGAAGGAGCCCAAATAGCACAATAATGTGAAAAGAGCTCTTTTGTGTGGTGCCATTAGACCTTATAAATTTGTTCTGCTCCTGGCTTTATCACTAACTCTGCTTGGTGACCATGTCACTAACTTAATCTCTCTGGGTTTGGTTTCTCCATCTGTAAAGTCAGTGAGTTGAACAAGATAACCTCTTAAGACTTTTCAGGTCTACAAGTACACAATTCCAAGTCCAAGGACTACTACTGATTGTTTAATTGGATACAACAAGGTGAGTAAAAATTTCCAGTAAAAAGACTATTCACTATTTTGGGCACAGGTATATACACCTCTGGCTGAGAATAAAATTTCTGCCACAAGGGTATAAGATTAACATGAAACAGACATTTTATCCAAATATTCTCAGAGTGTTCTATAGGCCTGTAGATCTGCTCTTAGGAAACAAAGTTTTCACTTGTCCTTATCATATTTCACATGTTTCTCTACTGTATCACAAACCAAAAAAAGAAATTAAATGCATGCTTGAAAACCAAAATGCTATGTTTTTAAGAAGAGCATAATTCTGTGTTTCAGGTCTTAAATGATTGCAAATGTACAGTGAACCAAACATTGTTTCTCTGCCTTACCAGGCTGCACGAGGAAGTAAGGAAAATCATCAAGAACCGTTCCATGCTACAAGATATGGCAGTAGGCCAACCATCTAGCACCTAGCCTAGTCAACCTGAGGGAAAGATTAGTAAATTAATACTTACAGAATGATCATTACTGTGATTACTGGGTATTAGAAACTATAAAAAGTGTTTTCACATATGGAGTATTAGTCCCATTTCACCAATCAGGACATTCTGACTCAGAGTGATTTAATTTGGCCAAGGTGACACAGCTAGCAAATGTTGGGCCAGGATATAAATGCAGGTGTTCAGACTTCCAGTCCACTGCTCTTAGTGCTACACTATGCTGAAGATGATTAGTCAAATGGTGACACAGCTGCAGTGATTTAACTCTTAACAGGTCACAAGTCAAGCATTATACTGAGTAGAATGAACCCTTTAGGACCCAGGAATGTACTTGAGAAGATGGGGTAGGGAGTGGGGAGTTGGCAGGGGAAACAGAAAGTGATGCAAATAAAGTCATACCAGAACAGCATCCTCCAAAAGAATGCAAATCATTTATATCCTAGTCCAGCCATTCAAGAGTACTTCTGGAAGCTTTGCATAAGTAAATAATTCCTGATTTTAGCACATTTTAAGTCATATAGTAATATGCATGATCAAGAGGCACTGTGAATCATAATGGAAGGCAAGTAAATATCTTTCAGCTCTAAGAAGACAAAGTGATGAATTTTTTTTAATAAACTGCCTTTCAGAGGGATAACTGCCAAGGTGGTATATCATCTGTATAAGTACACATCCATATATGTGTATATATAAATGCATTAGCATCCTTAGAAGCATAAAAATAAGTACATTATCTGACTCACTATATGAACATCTATTCAGTGTTTTTTTAAAAAAACTTACCTTAGATGAGACTATTCTATTATCACAAAATCTTTGTGCAATGTAAGCTTCTGTTTCCAAAACTGGATGACTGCCAACAAACACTGTACGTGTACCAACTCGTTTCTCTTCTCCAGCACACTGACGAAGAGAAAGAGGGAAAAAGTCAGTTTTTCATCACGTTTCCCCATGCTTTTACCAAGCTCATAACTCTTGTCTAAGCAAATTTGGCTATAATGTGTGGAGAAAGTAGTAGGGAGAGGAGAAAACTTTGTTAGGAAATTCAAAATCCACTAAGCTCTTACTTCCTGACTTAGTAAAGATTAGTAAACGTGTTGCTTGAACCAACTGTTCTAAGGCCAAAAGTGCAATTCTAAAATGATTAAAGAAAGTATCCTAGAGAAACAATATTTTTACTGCCAATCATTTTTCTTTCATCCACAGCCCAAATGAACCTCAAACATCACCTTCACAGCAACATACTTACTTAGAAAAGGTTGGACTGGGAATATTTATTATACAACTGTCGAGTACAACTTTATCAACTACCTTATCAGACAGCAGAAACATAATGCAAATTACTTCTAAACACTCACAAAAAATACTTATAAGTATAAAGGTCATAAATAGAATGGCTGCCTTTACTCATGGAAAGACCAATGATTTCTATAAAGAAACTGTAATTCTTTGGCTTTACAGAGAGTAATTTTTTTATAATCTCTCAGAGCCTATTGTCATATACTCCCATTTTATAAATATATTTCTAATGCCCCCTTTATATATTTTCTTAAAAGTAGATTTGCTGAATCTAAAAGTCCCACATCACCCTTTAATTTTGCTGAGGCTTCACTGTTTTCTTCTCTTAAATCAGGATAATATACTTTCTTATATAAATTTGGGATAGTCTCCTTTGATGGTACTATATTACCATGTCTGAGACTACCAAATATTTAAGTCAAAGGAAGTATGACAGAAACCAGCCAGGCGTGGTGGCTCACGCCTGTAATCCTAGCACTCTGGGAGGCCAAGGCGGGCGGATTGCTCAAGGTCAGGAGTTCAAAACCAGCCTGAGCAAGAGCGAGACCCCGTCTCTACTATAAATAGAAAGAAATTAATTGGCCAACTAATATATATAGAAAAAATTAGCCGGGCATGGCGGCACATGCCTGTAGTCCCAGCTACTCGGGAGGCTGAGGCAGGAGGATCGCTTGAGCCCAGGAGTTTGAGGTTGCTGTGAGCTAGGCTGACGCCACGGCATTCACTCTAGCCTGGGCAACAAAGCGAGACTTTGTCTCCTAAAAAAAAAAAAAAAAAAAAAAAAAGAAGTATGATAGAAACCAATGTTCATTTATATGTTTCCATTATTTTTAAAAGATAATTTTCCAACCTAAAATATTTTAATACACGTAGCCATAAAGATTTTTCTTCCTCTCAATGATCTATTTAAAGGTCACAGATATAGATCCCCACCCTCAAAATGATCATTTTTAGCAGACTACTTATAGCTTCCAAATATCTACTATGTTTGGGTGTATTCAAGTCTGAATTTGTGTACCTTATGCAAATATTATATATAAAATTATTTCTTAGTTTAAAAATCGCCCCAAAGTACAGATAAAATCTCTTTGCCTTTCCATTTTCATTTAAACTTGTGACATATTTAGTGGGGTGTTGCCTTCCAAATTCCTAGGGAATTGCTCAAAGTAATTGGGATAAATTGAAGTAGGAGAGAGATTTAGGCTGTATATAAAGGGTAACATTTGGAAAACTACCCTGGCATAAGCTAAGGGAATTTGGGGGATCCCTGGAGATCTGGAAAAAGTCAGTAAGTAACTGTGATGGAGAGCTTAACCATATTTTCCTGACTGCCCAAAGACAGAGCATTAGAACACCTGACTATTCAAGCTCCTCTGTAGGCTAAGAGTGAGTGATTCACAGGTAAATTTTCAAACAGTTCCTGGAAACCAGCAAACAATACCTTTATCAGATGGTAGCTTTGATTTAGGGACTGACTTCCCTGTTTGCAACTGTAATGCCGTGTTTCCCCAAAAATAAGACCTACTCATAAAATAAGCCCTAGCAGGATTTCTAAGCATTTGTGCAATATGAGCCCTACCCCCAAAATAAGAAGTAGTGATGGGCGCTTATCTGCACAACCCTTGCATTTAGTCGCAGAGGGGTAAAGATGATGAGCAGCCCTTCTCATCTGCCCCATGAGAGCTCTGTTGCTCGACATGAGAGATTGGGACCAATGGTTCTAAAGGAAATAGAGTCGCAAGAAATTCAGGATGGAATTCGGGGTTTGGAGAGTTATGATAATGTTACAGAAGACGACGACTTAATTATATTTGAATAAATGTAGATTGTTGTACCGTACTTTTAAAAAAATAACACATCCCCTGAAAATAAACCCTAGGGTGTCTCCTTGAGGAAAAATAAATATAAGACCCTGTCTTATTTTTGGGGAAACACAGTATACAGGGTCTCACACAGCTTACTGATAAGATCACTAAATTTTCCATAATTCCATTTTGCAAAACTGAAACTAAAAGTGAACACACCTGTCGGACGTATAGTTTATTTGGTTTCAGCGCTACTCCCAACTTCTGTTGCAGGGTAAGACCTTTCTGTAGTCTCCACAGCAGACCTGACCCTTATAATGTACCAATTTGAATTACAAAAAATGTCAAGTCCATGTATACTGTGAAATTTGCAAGCTTTAATTTAATATTCATATGGCTATTTAGTTTTCCACACAACCAAAAGTCGCTGTAGAGTAAATAAGAGTTTCCTTTTATGCAAATTCTCAGGTCATGCTACAAAGTAGAAAAGGGGTGAGTGAGGCAAAGGAGGTAGAGGGTCAATGAAGCAGGACATTTCCTACACTGCCAATATAGATTAATTTCCCCCTCAATTACAATGGCTACTGATTAACCTAAAACAAAAATGAACTAGTACTTTCCCAATTCTGAACTGTCTTCGATATTCTTCTGTACAAGAGAATAAAAGGAAGAAAAAAAGCATAATGCAATTTTTATGCATATTTTATGAATTCCCTACATTTGAATGGCATTTATAGTTTTATTAAGAGCTTTCCCCATATATTATCTCTCTGATGTCTTTTGAATAAGGCCTAAGTGACCTCTATCTCCATTTAATTGGAGAAAATGGATTGAAATTACTGTGCAGGGGTGTGTGTGTGTGTGTGTGTGTGTGTGTGTGTGTGTGTGTAGATCGCCACAGTGATTGTTAGATGATAAAATAGAGGCCTGAAAGAAGCTGCAGAATCTTCACCTCTGAATATTTTTCAAAATAGTGCAAAATCTCCTTTGCCCAGGCAGGTTTGGGTTTAGAGGTGCCTGAGGACTAGGGGTGGGTTGGTATGAAGCACATGACTTTTCCATGCCTGTTTCACCCTAAAATTTGATGAACATGCAATTTCTGGTGGAATTTCCTACAACTGTATAATACTGTTTGGTTTACATAAAAACGGCAATGCTGAACTCACATGTAAATTTTCTGTGATTTTCCAATTGCTGCCAATATCCAGTGTTAAAACTGTGTTAGTTCCTGAGATTTTGAACAACGTACGTGCCTGTGCAAAAGCAGAGAAAACTCTATGCTTTCTCATTAAAAAAATTCCCATTTGGATGGCACACAATGTAGTCTAGAGTGGGAGTGTAGGATTCCTGCTACCTTGTGATGAATTTTAACTCATTAAGAATCCACTCTGTGTGGAACTGCTTCCATCCAAATGTCCTTAAAAACAGCATTTTTTTCAACTTGAAATATGCTGGCACCAACTCTACTTTAATGACAAATCACATACTACATCTAAAGTATGGCAAATATTAGAAAGCATATTTACCGGGGAAGGATATACCTCTAACCCTTGCTAGGGAGAGGCAAAGATATAAAATGTAACCAAAATGTTAAGAAAAAAAGAAAAATAAACATTTGTCAGGGGTAGGGCAAGTAGGAGGGCGGAGGAGGGGATGGGTATATACATACATAGTGAGTGTGATGCACATGTCTGGGGGATAGACAGGCTTCAAGCTCTACCTCGCGGGGGGAGGGGAGACAAGGGCAATGTATGTAACCTTAACGACTGTAACCTCATAATATTCTGAAATTTAAAAAAAGAAGAAAATTTCCCAGACACATACACACAAAAAGAAGTTTCATTATGAAATTATATACTCAGAGATTATGTATTAATTTTTACAAAAAGTAAACATTCAGGGCAAGTTATGTCTTTATAATATATGTTTTCATTGCATATTATCTGTCCTCACTGTAATTTTAAAAGTCTCTTTATAATTATATTTGTTGAATAACCATTTCTTCCATTACACTGAAAGCTCAATGAGAGGGGGGAAAATGCATATTTACAATATAAGAATAGAGAAAGCAACTTAAAGTTCCTCCTCAAAATAAAAATCACCCTTTGTACTCCTGATTTATACCTTCACAGTATAAGCTGAATAGTTTTATAAAAAGCTAGAATTTATACCCCAAACCAGCCTCTCAATAAAAATCTAACAGAGTAAAATGGTACTCTTATTCAACTAGTATTGTCTTAAAATCCTGTCTTCCCTACTCATAAAAAATGAAAAGCTGCTGGAAGAATAATTTGTTTTTTGATTGCCTCCAGACCAGTGACTAGATAAGAACTGAAGAAAAATGGAGACCTCAATACAAAACTGTCACTATAAAAGCTGGCACAGGATCTGAAACAAAGCCTACCTCTCCATGCTTTTCAGGTGTTAGAGGACTTAAATTTATCACTTAGCCATAGACCTGTGATTCTTAATCCTGGCCACATATCAGCTTTAAATACAATACTATGCCTGAGTCTTTCACTTAATATTTAACTTTTTTGGAAGTTACTCAGGTGACAATTCTAATTTGCAACCAAGGCTGAGAATTACTTCCCCAGACTCTCTCTTTCAGTCAGTGATGACCCTTAACTAGCATTCCACAGGTTTTTGGTATATCAGCCATAATCCTACACTTTGGAGAGGGTAGGAAGGGGTGAGGGATGAAAAATTACCTGTGGGGTACAATATACACTACTTGGGTGATGGGTACACCAAGAACCCACACTCCACTACTATACAATATATTCATGTAAGGCCGGGCGGTGGCTCACGCCTATAATCCTAGCTCTCTGGGAGGCCGAGGTGGGCGGATCCTTTGAGCTCAGGAGTTCGAGACCAGCCTGAGCAAGAGCGAGACCCCATCTCTACTATAAAAAAACAGAAGGAAATTAATTGGCCAACTAATATATATAGAAAAAAATTAGCTGGGCATGATGGCGCATGCCTGTAGTCCCAGTTGCTTGGGAGGCTGAGGCAGCAGGATTGCTTGAGCCCAGGAGTTTGAGGTTGCTGTGAGCTAGGCTGACGCCACGGCACTCACTCTAGCCTGGGCAATAAAGTGAGACTCTGTCTCAAAAAAAAAAAAAAAAAAAATATATATATATATATATTCATGTAAAGAAATTCAACTTGCACCCCCTAAATCTATTAGAATTTAAATTTTAAAAAATCGTGCACTTTTTAATTAAAATAATTTAAACAACTTGCTTTTCAACGAATAAAAATACAAATAACCCACACATACTGTCTCCTCCAACCATTTTAAGCTTCTCGCAAAATGAGATTCTCTTTCAATACTTCATTTTTTTTTTTTTTTTTTTTGAGACAGAGTCTCACTTTATTGCCCAGGCTAGAGTGAGTGCCGTGGCGTCAGCCCAGCTCACAGCAACCTCAAACTCCTGGGCTCAAGCAATCCTGCTGCCTCAGCCTCCCAAGTAGCTGGGACTACAGGCATGTGCCGCCATGCCCGGCTAATTTTTTCTATATATATTAGTTGGCCAATTAATTTCTTGGTATTTATAGTAGAGATGGGGTCTCGCTCTTGCTCAGGCTGGTCTCGAACTCCTGAGCTCAAAGGATCCGCCCACCTCGGCCTCCCAGAGAGCTAGGATTACAGGCTTGAGCCACCGCGCCCGGCCTCAATACTTCATTTTGCATGTAGTTAATGTCTCATCCATTAGTCAGACCATTGATAATGAAAAATGCAGGCCAATATAATACAAAGATACTTGAATTATCAGCAAATAATCTTAACTGATGTAATCTTGGCAATTACAGCATTATTTGTATTGGTCATTGAACTGCTCTCTGTGAATTCCTATAGCAAATAAAAGTATTTGCTCAAAAATGAACTCCCCCCAAAAATCCTCATTAAAATCTGAACACTTGGCAATGGTTTAAAACTGTTCTCCATGCCCTAAGCCAAAGCTATTTTCTTCTCTGAAGCACTAATATTTTTGAACAGCATATCTTTAAAAGGCCAATTGAAAGAGTATTTCATAAAATTTCAGACGTCTATTGAAATGCTCCCTCAAAAGTCAGCATGTCCATACTAGGGCTGGGAGGGGGACGTGGTGGTATGCAGGGAAGAGAGCACTACAGCGCCAGGGAACATTTCCAGTGTATTAAGCTTCTTGTTTAAAATCGCTACAATGTATTCTAGTGGTCAAACTGCTTGAGGTTTCCAAGCCCACTCCATTATAACAAGCCAAGATGAATAATCTTTTGTAATTTAGTCATAACTCTAAAATGATCCTTAAAATTGCACTTTTCAGATTTTGCTTTTACTGCAACTTAAGTGATTAAGTTGTCTCTCCCTCTTTTGCCAGAGGAAGTGAAGCAAGACTGAGATAGAACACTTTGTGTCCTTTTGCCTTTAAAGCTTAATTATGGCCATTTTTAACTGGAATTCTCAAACACCTGACCAAAAGACAACTGAATATACAAAATTCATCCCTAGACACAGATTGTCTCTAATTAGGCATTATCCAAAGGCAGCACATTTAACTGAATTAAAATTGCTGCAGGAGGCGTGGTGTCTCACGCCTGTAATCCTAGCACTCTGGGAGGCCAAGGCAGGCGGATTGCTCAAGGTCAGGAGTTTGAAACCAGCTTGAGCAAGACCGAGACCCCGTCTCTACTATAAATAGAAAGAAATTAATTGGCCAACTAATATATATAGAAAAAACTAGCCGGGCATGGTGGTGCATGCCTGTAGTCCCAGCTACTCGGGAGGCTGAGGCAGCAGGATTGCTTGAGCTCAGGAGTTTG
>VSMD01029879.1:0-28959 GCA_008750895.1 Mirza zaza
TTTTTTTTTTAACCCAGATTACAAAATGTTAGCAATCAGAGTAATGACACTACGTGCATCTGAGTGCGTTTTATTATTTTTTTTCTTATTACCACGAGTGCCATTTTTGATCACCACAAGCGCAGATAGGATATGGGAAACTGTGGCTGTATCTGATATCTATCGCTTCCTGCCCATGCGAGGTGGTGCTAGGAGATCTTAGCTCTGGAGGGTTGTGTGCAGCCAGGTGTTCTGTCCTTATCGCAGGGCCCTCTCACAGTGAGGGGACACAGATGTGGCTGGGTGGTGAGGCCTTCTCGGTTTGGTGCCAGGCAGAGCTAGTTCAGAAATGAGTAAGAAGAGGGCACTTTCTGGTTGTAGGTTTTGGCTCAGATATGCACATTGAAACTCTTCCTCACTTTCGCTGTTCTTGCTTGATGTGCCTGGAGACATCCTGATCTAATTTGTGGAAGGACAGAAGGAGGCAGAGGGAGCACCTTTGTATGAAAGACCAGCTTTTGGCCGGGCGCGGTGGCTCACGCCTGTAATCCTAGCTCTCTGGGAGGCTGAGGTGGGCGGATCGTTTGAGCTCAGGAGTTTGAGACCAGCCTGAGCAAGAGCGAGACCCCATCTCTACTATAAATAGAAAGAAATTAATTGGCCAACTAATATATATAGAAAAAATTAGCTGGGCATGGTGGCACATGCCTGTAGTCCCAGCTACTTGGGAGGCTGAGGCAGGGGGATTGCTTGAGCCCAGGAGTTTGAGGTTGCTGTGAGCTAGGCTGACGACACGGTACTCACTCTAGCCTGGGCAATAAAGTGAGACTCTGTCTCAAAAAAAAAAAAAAAAAAAAAAAAAGACCAGCTTTCAGAGAGGAGCCAGGGAAGGGCTGGAGGAAACCAAGGTGAGTTCTTCTGGGGATGGGTAGGGCATGCAGTGTCAGTATTCTACAAGATGCTCATGTCAGGCTGCTTGGAATGAGGCTGCCTAGAAGCCGCCAGAAGAACAGTGCAGTGCTAAATGAGTGGCATGGCCATCATGGGTGGCAGTGATGGGAGGGGACAGGGTGCAGAGGAAGGACCACGACCAGGAGAGATGGATGGGATGGAGTGGGCAGCCCAGTCACATACAGTGACTGCTTGAGAGAATAGAGAATGCTTCAAATGTGAAAGTATAACACGAGGAAGATGAAACAGAGTCATTGTGTGCGGTTCTGGAAGGTAAAACTAGAATTGAAAGGTAGAAGCTATAGGAACAGATATTTGGCCTTAGTATAAGCCAGTGTTTTTCAAACTGCAAGTTGCAGTCCATTAGTGGGTTGTGCAATCAATTTAGTGATCAAGACCAGCAATTAAAAAAAAATGAAATAGAATAGAAAGGAAAGAGGAGAATAGGAAAAAAAGTATCTGAGTGGATCAGATGTGTATGGGTCAGCACTATTTCTTGAAAATACTTGTTCAGTTTTATATATTTATATGTATATGAGATATTTTATGTGCTGGATCATAATATGAAGTATAATTTCTTAGAGTGGGTAAGAGTGAAAAAAATTTGAAAACCATTGTTACAAGCTGCCATCGAATACTACAACTTACTCTTTACTGATCACTTAAAGTGCTGTGCTCTAGGTACTTTGCTAAGTCTCTTTGTACATTTTCTCATTGAAATCTCACAATAGTCCTATGAGGCAGGTATTATTGTTTCCATCCCAGAGATGAGGAAATTCAAGTTCGAAGAAGCTGAATGACTTTCCCAGGGTCATGTAGCATGTAAGGGTCACAGGGCATGTAAGAGGGTGAGCCTGGAATTGAACCCAAGTCTGTCTCTCTCAAAAGCCTGTACATGTAATTCCCCTCTACTGCAGGAGGAATGGAGCTGTCCCCAAAATGGCCCAGGCTGTCCAGAAAAGGGCTGGAAAAGTGGGAAGTGTTCAAGCAGAGGCTGGGTGGCCAACTGTCAGGGACAGTGGAGACAAGGTTCCTGCCCACTCCCTTCCGCCCCGGTGGGGGATGGGGCTGGATCATAGTAATCCCCTCTTGATGTTGTGTGGCAGAGCCGGAGACTCATCCTGTATGGTCTCTCTAAAGTTCATTCCAATTCTTGGGTTGCTTTGCTTCTTGTTTGGAATGTGACTTAATTAATAAATAGATTTAGATCTGTTTACAGGTCGAATTTTCTTTTAAGTTTCCTGATTTTTCTGTAACAAAGGTACATTTGTTTTAGGATTTTTGGAAGTCATTAAAACTAAAATGTTTTTTAATTCTCTGTAATGAACACGAATTAACTTTCTATAATTTAAAAAAGTCATCAAAAAGAAAATAATACCGCAATGCAACAAGAAAATTCTAATTAAGAATTCTTCCTGGCAGATTTGTGAGAGACAGCTGGCGGCTTACTGTGCCTCCTCTTGAGTGGGCTGGGGAAGCTCTGGGTGGACCACAGGAGGCGACTGGGGGACAGGTTCTGCATAGACCGTAGCTTCTTTTCTGTTGCCTGGACCAGCCCATCATCCCTGCACAGGGCAGAATGGGGCAGAGGCCAGGGCTTAGGGGAGCCTCTTTTCTCTCTTCCCTGTGAAACGAAGCTCCCGATGGTTCTATTTCAAGCTGGAAAGGATCTTAGAAATCACCTCCACTAACCCCTTTGTTGTAGGGAAGAGGAAACTAAGTCCTAAAGAGGGGCTGTGACTTTGCTTTGCCCTTGACCTGTCTCATGGGAAGCAGAACCAGGAGCAGCTCTCAGCTGGGTTACAGTGTGTTGCTTCCCCAAGAGAAGGAGGGTGCTGAAGGTTGGTCGAGGTTGGTTACAGGGCAAAGAAAGAGCAAAGAAGTGGCAAGCCTTCTAATTCTAATTTCATCGAGGAGCTCCGAAGTAGAGGTGAAGGGAGTGTGATTTAGTTGAAAGAACTTCTGCTTGGCAGTTAAGGGGACCTGCATTCCGGCCATAGTATTCAAACTTACTGTGTAATCTTGGATGAGTCCCTTATCCATGGCCATGGGAGGACAGATTAATTCCTGTTCCTCGAATATTGTTTAGTGCACACCACGGCAGGCGTGCTTACCCCAGCAGAGCATGCCCTCGGCCTCACTCCTTCCAGAACCAGCGGCCTCATCTCCCCTGAGGGATGGTCTTTGGTTATGCTCTATAGAACTTTAGGCCACAAGTATAGGAAAGTCTCCAGATTGGTGGGTGTCAGCCACCAGGGGACTTAAAGTCTGCTTGCTACGTGAGGTTGGGGTGATACGTCCCCTCTTCCACCAACTCCTCCAGTTCAGGGATTGCGTCTTCTAAATCCCCAGGTGTGTAGTAGGGGGCTGAGGTTCTGCATGCTTCGGGCACCTGATTTGTTGATTTTTTGGCACGTGTATATGTGTGTGTGTGTGTGCTTAATTTTGTGGGTCACATGGAGGTGGGGGCCGGGTCTGCCTTCAGTCATGCTTGTGATTGCTGGGCTGTTGATCTACCGCTTGCCTCGTCTCCGCGGAACACAAGCATGCAGCTCGAAACACGGGCCGCCTGATTTTAGAATCCTGCCACGATGGGGAGCATCACGATTCGTGATGGGGCTGATTTGAAGTGGGTCGCTTTGTGCCTAAGTAGGTGACCAGAGTAAGGGGATGGGACTCAGCAGAAGGGGTGGGGAGAAGTAGTAGCTTCTTCCAGCTTCCAAGTTACCCAAGGAGATGGGGACAGGAAAGAAGTCGCTGGAATTGTGGCAGGTCCTTATCAGTTTCCAGAATATTCTCAGATAGTTCATTTTAAAAGCTGATAAACTTCTCTGGCAGGGCCCATCCTGGATATGGGATTCTCACAAGTTAAGTAAGTTTTTCCCTTGACCTGGATATGAATGTTAGCTTGACTGATGGCCTCAGCTGGGAGGAAAAGCAAATGTGATTGTTGTTGGGGTTTGTGGTACTCTCTGTTATCAAGGCTGATAATATGATGCTTTAAGGCTTTTTGATTTGATTAGTGGCATCAGTACTTGAAAGAGCTGGCTGAGGGCGGCTGTGAGAGGTTGCATGAAGGTAATTAGACAGCAGTTGTGAAATGCAGGGGGTGGTTTCCTCTTACTACTGGCTTTAAGGCAGCCCTGCCTATGCCTGAACCCCCACCATGAATTTTTCGAATAGAAAATGAATTGGTTAGTTTGGGTGCTTTGCTGCAGACCATGGGCAGCCCCCAGTTTTCTCTCTGCCTGTGATTAATGCCCTTAATATGCTGCCCGTGAGCCCACTAGAGCCTCAGTGTCATCTTGTGTTTTGCTGCTGAAACTGGGGTCCCTGGTCCAGTGACATCAACCAGGAGCTGCTTAGAAACAAATGCAGGCCCTCAGGTCCCACCGAGAGCTGTGGAATCAGAACCTGCATTTTTAACAAGACCTTTGGGTGACTGGGTGCATTTTAACACTAGAAGTGCTGCGCTAGCACAGATGCCCCCTGAGGTTCGAGATTTGTGGCAGTGTGGTTTTTATGGTGTAGAGCAATTTCAGCCCTTGTGTCGTGGTGTGATTCCAGGCTGCTGTTCTGTCATTAGAGCCTGGAATTTGTGTGTGTGTGTGTGTGTCCATTGTCACTTGCGGCATCAGCGTAGGATTGTGGTTCATGCCACCCTCCACCCCCCTTCCCCAAGCTCACCGAGTTCTTGGCACAGCTACTCGTTTTCTTTGAATGCACGTTGGTGTCGTAGAATGTCGGGGGTGTGACCAAAACACCACCGTCTTCCTGTTACTTTCTGGAGCCCACAGTGGCTCCTATTGCCTGCTGTGTCATGTCCAGACCTCTGGCTGGGGCTCCGGGGCCCATGTGTTCCAGGCTTCGCTGGCTGGACAGGTGCCCGCCTTCAGCCTTGCATCCGTCCCTTGCTCTGTCTGACTTTCCTCTGCTTTTCATGTCCTTCCAGTGGTTCCTCCCTTCCACTCTCCTGGATCATTGTCTGCTATATTATTTAGTGCCCGGTCATTCTGGGCTGTTTATTGGGGCTTGTTGTTCCCTGTGGGCAGGTCTTAACCCTTCAGTCAGATGACACACTTTTAGAGGGCAGGATCCCGGCATTCCAGGTATCCCGGCCTCTGGCAGGTGCCTGGTGAATGAACTCGTGTGGATTCCTTTGTACTGTGCAGAGGAGGCGGAGGATTTGGAGGTGTGGGATGGGCTGCTGGCTTTAGGGATAGGGTAGGGGGTGGTGAGGGCTCAGGGAAGAAGCCCAGAAGAAATTGGAAGGGCCTCCACTGAGGGAGGTAGAGGGAATAGGGCCATTTGGGCACAAAAGAGAAAATGAGGTGAGTTTTGGCAGTCCTTCCCTGAATGGTACTGGAGGTGGTGGTGGCTGTGGTGCCAGCCCCCATGTTTCTTTGGAGTGTGTTTCTGGTTTGTTGCAGACTTGTCTGTACTCTTTTTTTTTTTTTTTTTGAGATAGGGTCTCGCTCTGTTGCCCCCGTTAGACTGCAGTAGCATCATCACAGCTCACTGCAACCTCAAATTCCTGGGCTCAAACGATCGTCCTGCCTCAGCCTCCCGAGTAGCTGTGACTACAGGTCTGCCACACCCAGCTAATTTTTTCTATTTTTAGTAGAGATGGGGTCTTGCTCTTGCTCAGGCTGGTCTCAAACTCTTTACATCAAGTGATCCTTCTGTCTCAGCCCCCCAGAGTGCTAGGTGTGAGTAAACCAGAGCCCCTGGCCTGTCTGTCCTCTTTTTATGTGAATCTGGTGGTGAGAAAAGATGGGGCCTGAAGGAGGGGTGAGGAGGAGGGGTGCAGCATTGAGGAACCAGGCTGTTTGGGCATTGTCCTGGTAAGGTTTGGGGTGGAAGCTACATGTACTTCTTATGGTGATGGTAGTATGATCTTTTTCTGTGTTTAGAAATCGTTTATATAACATGAAAGTATGTGTTATTTAAAAATTTAAAAAAGAAAAAACTCAGACACTAGAATAGAATAAAACTTAAACAAACCAATTACCATAGAAGAAATGGAAGGTTATCAAAGAGCTGTTTCTTAAAATAATCCCAGGACCAGATGGTTTCACAGGTAAATGTTTTCAAATATTGAAAGTACAGGTGATTCTAGTGTTATTTAAATTGTCCTAGAGCAGAGAAAGAAGACTTAAATTCTTTTTTATGAAGCTAGTGTAACAAAATGTGATGAAAGAACAGTGTGTACACACAAAACTACAAAGTGATCTCCGTTTTGAATACTGACGATGTAGAGTCCTGATGACATAATTAGCAAATAGAGCCCAGCAGCTCACTGAAAGAACTCCATGATCACAAGAGCTTCGGAACAAGAATGCAAGGATGGGTTAACTTTAGAATTTCTATTAATAAAAATTCACCATATTAAAGGATCTAAGGAGAAAATAAGATGCTGAAAAGGTTTATGAAACATTAAACATCAGTTTCTAATAATAAAAACTCTTATAGGAATAATGAGATACATTTTTGTCAAACCAGTGGCCAAAATTTTGCTTAGTATTGAAATGATGAATACTAGAAACATTCCTATTAAAATCACAATTAAACACCATAATTATATAACCTTGTTCTGGAGGGATAAGCTGATATAATTCAATAAAAGATAGAAACAAGAGGCATAAAAACTAGAAGGAGAGGGCAAAACTAATAGACAAACAAGAGAATTGAGTAAGATAGTTGCTTGCATAATTAATGCACAAAAATCAGTAGCTCTCCAGACTCATGCCTGTAGTCCTAGCACTCTGGGAGGCTGAGGTGGGAGGATCCCTTGAGGTCAGGAGTTCAAGACCAACCTGAGCAAAAGTGAGACCCTGTCTCTACTAAAAATAGAAAAAATTAGCTGGGCGTGATGGCATGAGCCTGTAGTCCCAGCTACTCGGGAGGCTAAGGCAGGAGGATTGCTTGAGCTCAGGAGTTTAAGGTTTCAGTGAGCTGTGATGATGGAACTGTATTCTAGCCAGGGTGACAGAGCAAGACTCTGTCTCAAAAAAAAAAAAAATAAATCAGTAACTCTCCCACATAAATATCCAGCTAGAAAACATGATGTAAGAGAAAAAAAAAAAGCAAATCTAGTTATAAGCTTAATAAAATTATTTGTATATATTACTTCAGGGTTACAAAGGGTTATAAAAGACTTAAACAGAGAAATAATATAACCTTGGCTAGGAAAAGTCACTTTTTCTATACATTTAAAGTGTTATCACAATAAAATTACCAGTAGGATTATTTTGAAAGTAGAAAAACTGATTTTAGGTTCATATGGAAAAATTAGTGTGCCTCAAACATGAAAAAGAAAGTAGAGTCTAGCTCTGTCAGATATTAAGCATTTAAAAAAACTACAATAATTAAGATAATTTTGTACTGATTGGCTGAACAAGGGATGGGACAGAATAGACAACCCTGAAGTAAATATGAGTATGGGTGTTTGTGTGTGTGTGTGTGTGTGTGTGTGTGTGTGTGTGTAATTTGTAATACAGGCAGTATTTCAAATGTATGGAGGATCTTCACAACCAGTTGCTATCTGGAAGAAAAAAAAAAAAGAGCAAGATCCCTAATTTGTACTGTTAAACCAAGATAAGTCTATCAAAGATAAGTCAAATATTTAAATAAAGAATGAAAATATAAAAACACTAGAAGAATTTTTTCATAATTTTGGAGTAAAGAGACCTTTCTAACTTTGACACAAATCCCAGAAACCATAAAATAAAAGATTGATAAATCTGACAGCATGAAAATGAGAACTACTGCATGAGCACAACACCATAAACAAAGTCAAAAGATACGGGTTAATCCGAGGAAAAACATTTGCAACAAATTATGATAAAAGGAGCTAATTTTCTGAATATAGAAAGAGCTTTTAGAAATAAATAAAAAACATCATTAACTTAATTGAAAAATGGGCAAAAGACATGAGTAGAAATTCATAGGTAAAGAAGTGTAAGTAGCTCTTAAATGTATGAAAAGATACACAAACTCTATTATAATAAAAAATGCAAATCAGAACTGCACTAAGAAGGCATTCATAACCTATCAGATTGGAAAAGGTAAAAACATGATAATGTACTAATTTGGTAAGGGTGTGGAAAAAAGAAAAAGTATTTTCATGCATTGTGGGTGAGAGTCAATGGATACAATTGCTTAGGAAGGCAACCTGTGATATTTACCTAAATTATCAATGGCCATCTCTTAGGACCCAGCAGTTCCACTTCTAGGTGTCTGCCCTAGAGGAATACTCGATTCATGCACAGTGTTCATTGGACTTGGTTGTAATAGTGAAAAATTGGAGACAACCATGTAAATATCCATCAGTAGGAGAAGGGCTAAATAAAACCTGGACTGTTCATACCATTAGTGGGACAATAAAACAAGTTAGTAGGTTGTGACACAGTGTGGAACAAAGAACAGAAAATGATGGAGGGAATTATACTGTGGCTAAATATTTGGTGAGGTTTTGTTTCAGTTTGTATATTTACAAGTGTGAACTGAGTCACAATATAAAAATGTATTTCTTACTGTAAGATTCAGTCAGAAAAGTGGGAAAAACACTGCAAGAGTGGTTAAAAGGAATGAATTAGATTGGTACCTAATCGATTTCAGAAATGCATAGTAAAAAAAGCAAGTTGCGGAGTGACACCATTTTTGAAAAGAACCCACGCAAAACAGTACCATATTTTTGACAGCATCATATTTTTGGTGGAATCATGTATGTATACACAAGAAGCCCAAACAGTGTGCACCAGGCTCATATCAGAGGTGCTCTCTGGGGACCAGAGTGGTGTTGAGAGAGGCTTGCACTTTATAGCACATGCTTTCATTTGTTTTAAAAAAATGTGACTGTTTCACTTGTGTATTTAAATGATTAAAAAATGTTCACACATTATTGAAAGACTCTCCAAGGATGCTGTTAAGTCTAGGTACTTGGTGGGTTTGGCTTTTTCTAATTCATCTTCTGTTGCTGCTTAGTTTAAGTGTTTCTCCTTTTGCTTTCATTTGGGTGTCTTATAAATTAAGTGTCCTGTTATTTTTATTTTTCAAAGTTATTATCTTAAGATGGCATATAAAATCCCTTAAACATTATATCATCGGTTCCTTTATTGGGCCTTTTTGGTTCTTTTCTAACTTTTCTAGTTTATTCTTTTGAAATTAATTGACCCCATGGTTTATTAATTTCTTTAGTTTTTTTTCCCCCCAGAAATCTAAAGCCAACTTTTGACTTTCATTCTTTTACATTTGCTCACACTCTTACTTGTGAATTCTGTCTGCCCATTTAACTTTTCTTTTATCCTTCATTTTTTCTTAAATTTTGGTCAACACAAGTATAGCAGTGCTTCTCAAACTTTAAGGTGCATATGAATCTCCCTGGATCTGGAGCTCTTGTTAAAATGCATATTCTGGTTCAGCAGCTCCAGATTCTACATTTATAACCAGCTCCCTGGGGGTCCAACCTCTGAGGAGCAAGAAAGTAGAGGAAATGGCGCCTGCTCCTCCTTTGACTTTAGGGCAGCAAGTACCCAGGTGTGCAGTATCCAGCAAACCCTTCAGCTGTTATAAAGATAATGCTTCTAGCTAGTGCAATAAAATTGATACCGTTTTCCTTTAAAGTAGTGGCAATGGGGTGCCCTGACCCACCCGATCACAATTTTTTATTTCATTAGTGACCACACTTTCTAGATGGTCCAAGAGAGTAGAAGAGGGTTTGGCTACAGAATGTCTTCAGGCGTATTTGGCTGGTTGAGCTGACCACCTTGGCCCAGCACTGCTGTAGCTGAGTTTTGAGGTCCGTTTGAATCTGTTGTTCTTTACCTTTTTCATAGCCTGGGGACCCCTTGGGAATGTGATGGAAGCTGTGGACTTTCTCTCTAGAAACATGCCCCATCCTCATTCATGCACATGGAAACCCTCAGTTTTTCTTTCACCTGTTTGGGCTTCAAGCCTCCTAAAGGCTGTCTGTAGATCATAGGCACACTGATTTAAATGGTGCTGTTAAGGTAAGAATCCCAAAATGAGGAACAGAATCCATAGTCCCTACAGAAGCCATCTGGTCCAACCGTGTTCACTTACAGATAAGGAAACCAAAGGCCAGGAGTTTTAGGTGTTTATGTAAAGTCAGATTCTCCATGTGCCACGGCCTCTGTCTCACTCTAAGCACAGGTGGGGTTGCCCGTGGCTGTGGGAAGCCTGCTTCACTAGACGCTGGTTCCCCTTGGGGTGTGTTGAGCTGAGAGGCGCGTACCCTCCCAGCCCCAGCCTGCATCATCTCGGGGGAGGGCAGCCCCACGGGTCACTTCCTTCAGCTGAGCCCTGCCCTCCGTGCTTACAGTCACGTCTGGTCTAAGGAAGCAGAGACTGAGATCCCTTCCGGCCAGGATTCTGGGCTCAGACTCTTTCTTTCTGGCTTTGACATTGCAGGGCCTCCTGCCTTGTTCCTGTCTCCCATTTCCTTCTCGAAGTCTCAGTTCTTCTAAGAGGCTTCTGTGTTGGTTCCTGTTCTACTAACGTGCTGGGCATCCAGGTCCTGAACTGGGAACAAGACCCTTCCCTTGTCCCTGTGTTAGAGACAGCAAGGTGTGGTAGGAAGACATCAGTTTGAACCCCAGCTCATGCCCTTACTGGCCATGTGACTATGGGTAAATTACTTAACCTGACTGTGCTTCAGTTTCTTTATGTGCATAATGGGGATACTACAACATACCTGACAAGGTGGTTGGAAAGATATAACTGGTGCATAGTGTGTGTTAATAACTAGCAGCTAGCATTACTAGTCCTACTCCCAGGGGTTGGAGTCTTGCCCAGTCCAGCCAGATGGGTAACCTTCACTAGATGTCCTGATGCTTGTGTTGGTGACGGTCCCCTAGCGTGGCTTCCCCCATCACAGAGCTTTGCCCACATGTTGGGACCATTCATAATTTTGTCTTACGCTGTCCCCCTCCCCGAAGTCACTGTGAGCCCAGCCAGTTGGAGTTTGCCAGCATCTCTTCAGACAGGACGCCTGCCCTCCCCCGTGCACCCTAGCTGCTTTGTGCGTGCTTGGAACTGGGTGGGCTTGTCCATGTGCTCCTGATTCCAAGAAGGAAATTACAGATCAATTTCATGGACAAGCACAGCTGCAAAAGTCATCAGTGGAATAAATAAATAGATGAGTGACCTAACAACTTTGGGAAATATTTGTTGAGCAGCTATCATCCGTTAGCCGTGTGGTTAGCACCAGGGAAACACCCATGTCTTTGTCCTCAGGGCACTGATGGTGTCCTGGGGGGATTCAGACATGTGGCCATTTGATCACATTATAGTCCCTGTGGTGAATGTGACAGAGGGAGGGAGGACTTGGGAGCCCAGAGGAAGGAACCTCCAGCTCTGCTTCAGAAAGACGAGGGTTGGGAAGGCTTCGTGGAGGAGGTGATGTTTGAGCTGGGTTTGGAGGCTGACATCTCACTGTTCTTGTCCAACTTTTCCAGATGAATTTCGTAGTCACTTAATGGTCTCTTAAAAAAACGAGTGTTGAAAAATTACCAAGCAAGGCTTATCCTAGGAATATAAGTCTGATTCAACACAAACCAAAAGACTAACATTAGTAAAAAGAAACCATAAAAATCAGAACGTTCGGTATTTAACACAGTGCCTGAAATATAACTGGTTAACAGATATTTGATGGATGAATTGAATTTGGTTTCAGTAGATGCAGAAAAATAGTGGAAATAATTATATATGCATTATTTATGCTGGGGGATTTACCCCTAAATAGGACAAAGAGCCTGCTTGCTATAGCCAGCCTTACACAGGGGCTGCAGATACAGAGTGGGGAAATACTAGAAGTGTGCCCTGAAAAACAGGAACTAAACCAAAATGCCCCTTATCTCTCCTCTTATTTAACATAGTTTAACAGATGCTTGTCGTAACAATATAGGAACAAAAAGAAACTAGAAGGATTGGTATAGGGAAGGAAGAGATAAAAATATCGCAGTTCGCAAATGACACAATTTCTATTCAAAGAAAATTACAAAATCTTACATGGCTGCTTCTGATGAGAAGTTAAAGCATGAAAAGGGTCAATATTCAAAAGTTTATGCCTAGATTTCATGCCCCGGCAGTTAAAATTCCAATGAAATACTTCATAGACCATGAACAATAATAATCAGAAAAAATTGATGGACAAGCACTCTGAAGGATGTTTTGGAAATCTTTTAGCAGCAGGACTTCTCTAAGCAACCTGGGCAGGTAAGCGGCAGTTGGTAAAACTGTACAGTCTTAGGATAAAGCAGAAACATGCAGGACCAGTACAGTAGATTGATTCAAATAAACAGAAGACATTTTATAGATGGCAAATTTGGAGAAACAAACAATAGTGGAAGAAATGATTTTACAGTTAATAGCTCATGGGGAAAACTAGAGAACAGTGTGGATAAGAGGAACTCAAATTTATATCTCACATCATATGTTATACATTCTAGATGTATTAAAAAGTTAGTTTTGCAAACTCCTAAAACTCAGTGGAAGCAGATGGAATATTTATCCTCTCTGTGGAGAGCAAATGTGCTTGAAAAATTCCATCAAAGTGATCATTGACGGAGTGGGATGTGTTCAACTATAAAAGAGTAAAATCTATAAAAATAATAGAATCATGTTAAAGGGGATGGAAATGGAAGAGGGAAACAGTTGTAATAAACTGATGGATGAGACATGGTGTCAAAATTATGCACAGAACTGATGAAGATCTTTTAAGGCAGATGCTCGAACTGATTTGGTGAAATAGTCCAGGCATAGGAACAGATTATTTCATATGAAGCCCAGAAAATAAACTGAGATGTGGAAAAAAGTGTTTAGCTTTCTCAACACAAAAGAAATGTAGATCAAGCCAGCCCTGAGGTCGTACTTCAGTTGGCCTGGAATACCAGCAACAAATACATCATATTTATAAAGCCCACTGTCGAGGTCCCTGGGAAGGAAAACAGGGCACCATGGGCATCGCTGAAAGTGGAGCTTGTTTTCTGGAGGGTGTCACGGTGGGCAAGTGGGCCACGAGAGCAGTGGCCCTGTTCATACCCTTTGACCGGTGTTTTCACTTTTAGGAGTAAGTTCTGCAGAAATAATCCCAAAGAGGAAGAAAACTAACTTGTCCAAAGATGGAAAAAAATTGGAAATGATCCAAAGGTAGGCAATTAGGCCATGGTAGGTAAAGGCTTCGACAACAGTACAGTGGAGAACTTAACCACTTGGTACAAGATAGAATAAGGTGAAGTGGAACAGGAAGAACACGGAATAGCTTTCCTGTGCCGATGGCAACCAGCTAAATATCTACGTGCACACATTGATAAGAATCTGGAAAAGTGTAGGGCCACTTTGATGTGCTTTCAATTAGTTTTTTCCCCCCCTCATAAGATTGTTACTATGTTAGGTAATGTAGGTTTTTAAAAGAAGAAAGGAGGGGGAAAATTTTGGTGGTAAAAAGAGGAAATGTGTTGTGGTGGAGACAGCATTGGGCACGACATCCACCACACGGGGCTGGATTTGAGTCACAACGTTACCAAGTAGTTTTGGGTAAGTCACATCTCTCTTCTCTGGCCCTCTTGTCTCCACCCCCACAAGGAGGTAATGGTGACAGCCACAAATTCAATGACAGGAGTTCTTGGCTTCTAAGCAGATAGTCCTTTGCCAAGCCAGTTCTGCGGAGCTCTGGAGGCCTGCGCCTGCCCCCCCTCCCCACTTCTCAGCAGAACGTCTTTGGTTTGGGGGCAGGTCCACTCTAGTGTGGCAGCATAGAGGGGGAGACAGACAAACACCCCCCAACAGGGCAGCAACAGAGCCATTGCAAATAACCATGAAAAAGGACTGCAGTGCCCAGGAAACGTTAAGAAAGAAGTATGTGCCCGTTCCATTTCAGATCTGGAGATGTGGGCCAAGAGGAAAAGACAGACGTTTCAAGAGAGCCTGCTGTTGAGCAGACTTAGATTTACCTTGCAGTCGAACCTTTTTATAAGACTGGTTTGTGGAGAAGGGAGGAAGGGAACAAGGCCAGCCACTTATCTGATGTGTTTGGGACACTTTGGGGCCTAACAAATCAGTTCTAGTGTCAAGCTCCTCTACTTGGGAGCTGGATGACCTTGAACGTCTTAACTCAACCCCCAGTTTCCTGATTGTGAAATGGGGATAACCTCTCTGTCTCCCCAGTTTGTTGTAAGAATGACATAAGATGTTGTGCTTAAATGTTCTTTGAGCTTTCAGTTACTCCATTTGTCAAGGTTTTTCCTGAATGCATGCCAAAAAAGACACAGTGCTGGCTCTCGTAGGGAATTGGAGCTGTCTGGACTATTAGTATTAATTAACTAATAATATTAGTTAATATTATTAACATGAAGCACCTACAAAGGGGTGAGTGTTGTGAGAAAGCCACAAGGCCCCAGATGGTGTTTGTAGGATGAGGGAAATTGGGGCCTTTCCAGGCAGGGGGCTAGTGACTAGTCAAGATGCAGAATGTGGGACGCCTGGGAGAGGTGGCATTTGATGGGGGAAGGTTCCAGAAGGTCTGAAGTAGATTTTTTGCAGCCCTGTAAGATGTACTGAACACACCGGTGTCTGTTACCTATTGGAGCCTGATAGCAACCTGTGAGCCGAGGGAGCTGGGGTTTGCAGAGAGGATGAGGGCGGGAAAATTTTGAGATGAAGCGGGAGGGTGAAGGTCAACTGATTTTCGGAAAGCAGTGATAGGATGTGGGACTTGGAGTCACCTGGGATGAGGTCCCAGCCTAACCACTGCCCGCCTCCATGACTGTGAGCAAGCCAGTCAACTTTTCTGTGCCTCAGTTTCTCCCCCTGTAAAATGGGGATAGCCAGCTTACCTCCTAGGAATATGTGGCAACTAAATGAATTATGTGTGGGAGGTACTTGGGACTTTGTAAGTCTTCTCTCCATGCCAGCTGCTGCTCTCATTATTTTGCCATAGCAAAGGTTCCTGCCTCTTGGAAACAATGGTGCTTCTGTGTCCTGGCTTTGTTGCCTGGTGGGTCAGTAACACTTTCCCTGTGCTCCACATAGGCAGGTAACTCCTCCCTCCACCTGCCTCTCTCTGACTCCTCCTTCCTCTGCTTCTATTCACTGTGAAGCAGCTAACGTTTATTAAGCACCTTCTGTGTGTCAGGCATTTTGCACTGTAATTTAACACACATTATCTCATGTAAATCCTCCCACTAACTCTTCGAGGTGGGGTTGGTTATTCTTGTTTTTCAGTAAGGAAAATGAGGCTTAGAGAGTCCCACAGGAGGGGTTTCAAACCCCGTCCCCATCCCTGAGCACATATCAGTGTGGTCCTGTGTGCTGGGGCCTCCCATCTGAGGGCCGTGTGAACCAGATTCCCTGTCCCTTCCTAGTAAGTGACCTCACTGGAACATAGCTGGGATGCTCCTTAATCTTTGCCTTTTCCCTTCCTAATTGTAAGACTTTGAGTCAGGGAACTTAACCCCTTAATGCCTCACTTTTCCATCTATAAAGTGGGAGTGATAATGGCACTTGATAGGATTATTGTGAAGATTAAATAATACCGGAAGCTTTGGAGCACAGCTATAAGTAGTGACTGGTGTTACCCCGATCTGCAACCTAGGGGCACTTCCAGCCCCCTGGGAAACAGACCTAGAGTTTGGGTATACTAGCCTTGACTAAGTATGTAAAAACTTTAGTGACCCTCCAGACTCCCTGTCTTTGCCCTTAGGAAGAGAAGCTCCTTTAGCCCTGCAAGTGAGAACTGTTCTCCACTTTTGATGAATACAAAGAAAACTCTATGTGAGAGTTTCCTAGTGTTGTAAGAGAAAGCTACATACAGTCTAAGGTATTTACTTCTTGGGGCCTTTGGTTCTGCTCTTGCTTAGCTGTGATGGCCAGTAGAGATCAGGGAAGAGAACAGTTGGAGGGTAGGATCAGGAGGTGTGGGGAGAGTGTCTTGCCTGGCAGGGAGGATAGGGAAATGAGGTTGGGTGGGGCTCCTGCCTGGGTAAAGGCCTGTCAATCACCAGAGGCCTGCAGGTGGCTGGGGGCTGCAGGGGGCTGGAGGTCAGCTGTTCTGGAAGCTGTGCTTCTCTTTTGGCATTGGATGTGGCATTCAGCATGGCTGGATCTGGGTGGGGCTCGGGGAGAAAAGGGGGACTCCTAGAGGAATGCAAACCCATCATGCAGCCACTGCAGAAATGCAGGAGGAAAATGGTTAGAACTGTGCTAAGGAGTGGAAAAGTGGAAGGATTGAAGAGACAGTACAGTCATTCCCTGGATGTAGAGGTGAGCAGGGGAGTCTAAGGTGACCCCCGGCTTTTAGTGAGGTGACTGGATGTTCGGTGGCACCCCTGACAAACGCGGGGAGGAACCCAGCAGAAATAAGGTGGCGGGAAAGAGGTTGAGCTGAGCGTACCTTGGCCGTGCTGAGTTTGAGAAGCCCGTGAGAACTGCAGGAAGAAGCACATGGTCAGAGAACACGCTGGCTGCAGGCAGATTCTGGTCCTTGAAGTCATGGGTGTGGATGAGCCCAGCAAGAAGAATGGAGGTGGGGAAGGCATGTGGATAGCAGAGCCCTAGAGGACACTAACCATCCTGGGACTGGAGGACACAGATTTGAAGGGTCCAAGCTCCAGTTATAAACCCTCCCTGGAATATCCCACGCCGCTGCCCACAGTCTGCCCGCAGCCTGCAGGGCGGAGTCCGGACTCCTTTATGCAACGTGCGCAGCCTGTCCAGAGCAGGCTCCTGTTAGCTTCCTAGGGCTGCCATAACAAACCGCCAGAAGCTGGATGACTTAAAACAACAGAAACGTATTCTCTCACTGTTCTGGAAGTTTGCAGTCAAGGTGTTGGCAGGGTTGGTTCCGTCCTGAGGCTCTGAGGGAGACTCTGTTCGGTGCCTCTCTCCTAGCGTCTGGTGGTGGCTGGCGATCCTCAGCATTCCTTGGCTTGTGGAAACGTCCCTCCATTCTCTGCCTCCACTGTCACACGGCATTCTCCGTGAATGTGCGTGCGTGTGTGTGCCTCTGTTTTCCTTTGTGAGGGCACCAGTCATTGGACTAGGTGAGCTAAAGATGAGTCTAACCTCCTCTCAACTAATTACATCTGCACAAAGTAAAATCGCATTCTGAGATTCAAGGTGGTCCCGAATTTTTGGGAGACAACCCAGTACAGGCCTTTTTTAACCTGCTTTTTTGGCCGTATTTCCCTGCCACTCCCATGGCTTCCTTTTGGGAAGATGTCCAGAACCTGCCCCAGCTGAGGTTCACTGTCTCCATCTCGTGAGTTTCTCCCTCTTTGACAGCTCCCCAATACTCTCCTTATTGTCCGTGTCCTAATGAGGTTTGAAGTCCCTCAGAACAGGGACTGACGCTTGTTCCTCTCTCCTTGCAGCGACCTAGTGCCGTAGAAGTGGGTATGAGCCCTGGCTCTCCACTCAATTAACCGTGTGACCCTGCGTGACTCCCCTAACCTCTCCAGTTTCCCCATCTGTAAGTGTGGGGGTAGTAAACGAGGATTTAATGAATTCAATGAGAAAAGTATGTAAAGCAACTAGTCTGGGACTTAGAATTTCCATGAGGGCAGGGGCCGTGTTTGTCTTGTCCACCTCTGTGTGTCGGGCACTGGGCACAGTGTCTGGCTTAGTAAGTGCTCCGTAAATATTTGTTGAATAAGTGACCACATGGGGAGACTTAGCTGGGTAAGAAGTGACTTTATAAGAAGTGACTTCTGTGTTTATGGATGTGACCCTTCCTTAGAAACCCCCCCTTCCTCCTGCGTTCGGTCCCCAAGAGTGGGTAATTACAGTTGGAGTTTCAGCTAGTTGCAGATGAGTGGCGGTGAGCAGGGGTCTCAGTTTGAGTCAGGCTTGCAGCCTTGCACCCAGCGTTTCTCTTTCATGTGGATGGAACAAACTTGAGCTTATTACATTAGCGGTACCTATGGTGGCTGCAATAGATGAGTCACCATTTACTGTAAAGCTTTCAGATGCCCGGCAGACACGTCCCAGTCGGGAGCGACAAGGCCCTCTGTGACTCAGGCAGCCCAGCCTCAGCTGTCTAAAAAGAGATAGAAGATCTTCTGTGGTCCCAAGTAGTACAAAGGTCTTGGTGAGGGTCCATCGCCTTCTCTGCTTCCTCCTCTCCCACATTTCCTACTGGAAATTAATTTTGATCTGTAAACAGTGGTAGGCACTGTTTTAATTGGTTTTGAAACCAATTAAACAAGTCTGTGCAAATTTATGTTTGCTTGCTTCTAGACTAGAGGTTTAGGGTTGGGCCTGGTTTTGTTTTTGTGCAAAATATTAATGTTTTATAAAAAGAAGCTACTCTAGGTTCTTGATTATTGGCCACCCGAGAACAATGCTTCAAAGCCTGAGACCTTTTCTGCTTTTTAAGTAAAAAAATGTCTTTGGTGCCTCGCTGCCTGCAGGTGATGGTTTTCTTTTCCTTTCAAGAAATGAACCTGGCGGGGCGCGGTGGCTCACGCCTGTAATCCTAGCTCTCTGGGAGGCCGAGGTGGGCGGATCGTTTGTGCTCAGGAGTTCAAGACCAGCCTGAGCAAGAGCGAGACCCCATCTCTACTATAAATAGAAAGAAATTAATTGGCCAACTAATATATATAGGAAAAAAAAAATTAGCCGGGCATGGTGGCGCATGCCTGTAGTCCCAGCTACTTGGGAGGCTGAGGCAGCAGGATTGCTTGAGCCCAGGAGTTTGAGGTTGCTGTGAGCTAGGCTGACGCCACGGCACTCACTCTAGCCTGGGCAGTAAAGTGAGACTCTGTCTCAAAAAAAAAAAAAAGAAATGAACCTGTGAAATTCCAATTGGTCTCCAGTGGTAGACAGGGCTTGGGGCAGGTCAGCCTTGGGAATGGACTCGGTTGTGAAGAACTGCCGAGTGCAGTTGCAGGTGCAGGGTGTTCCCTCTTGCAGCGGGGGCTGGGTTGGGTGGGCACGAGAGAGGTGAGGGACTGCAGAGACGCCTATGAAGTGCCCCTCACATGGCAGGTGCCAAGCTGGGAGCTGGGTTCCGTTTGAGCGTGTCTGTGGTAGAGCCTGAGGCTCTCGTGGAGTTTAAAATCTGGTTGGGCAGCTAAGACGTTTCTGTGCCTGTCTGTGTGTGTAACTATGCCATGGGTAAGTTGCGTAGCTTCTCAGACTCAGTTTCCTCATCCATAAAATGGTGATCATGACAATTTTCCTCAATCGAGGGGTTTTAAGGGTTTGATATTTAAGGCACCTTGTACAGGTCTAGGAGAGATAGTAGGGCTCGGAAAGTGGTAGTTGTAATTATGAAAAGTGTGAATCTTTTATTTTGACAGCATGGATGGTGGAGGGAGCCCTTTGGTGAGAAGGGTGTTGAGATGTTCCTTCTGGGTAACTAGCGGTTTAATTTCTGGTTTCGATGGTAATTGTTCAAATAATTTGGTATCTGAAGTTGGCCTCTGTATTCATTTGACTAGTTTCTGCCTCTCCACCTTGGTGTTTGCTGTTGGCCTGGGGGAATACCCCTTTCCCACCCTCCCTGGCCCGTCTCCTCCTCTAGGGCTTCTCCCATGATAGGTCCGGCTGCTTTGACCGGACTGTACTTTCCTGGTGTATTAGAGGATGGCTGGGAACCCTGGCAGTTGAGTTCACACTCTTCCACCTAGCTCTGGCCAGTTAGGCAGAGGAGGTGGTGAGTTTTCTCCTTCCCAAGGCCCCAGTCGGGACCCAGGTCTCCTTGAGATTTTTGTGTCTCCCTAGGAGCAAGAGGCTGTCAAGGACATCTGTTTGGGATTCTGAAATTTGATGGTCTTTGGGACATCACTAGAGTTTACAGGGGCAGTGGTGACAGATTGTTTGAATTGGGGACTTTGGGGACATCAAGATAATGGTCTCCATAGCTGGACATCTTTTGCTTTTGTCTCCTTCCCTGTCGTTGATGTCTCCTTGAGTCCTTGTCTTCTCCCATCCCCAGCTTCTGGGGGTGGAGGCTATTTTCCTAGAGCAGAGAGCACCCTTGCTTCCTGAATTCACCAGTTGCAGAGTGCTGTTGTCCCTCCAACTGGTGTTTACTGCCGTCCTGGAGGGTGCGGTCCTTGGTGGTGCTGGTAGGGGCTTTGTGTCTTGTTTGCAGCTGCATCCCCTCAATGAGCCAATGTCGAGGGAACATGAATGAAAGAATGAAATGCCAACGAAAGCCCCTCCCGATGAGACAGGCTGAAAATGCTGCCCCTCTCTGCACCCCTACAGGAAGGGGGTTGTTATAATTTGTTATTCTTTAGCTGCCTCAGTCCTTCTTTTTTGCATTTGTCCTAGGTTGTGTGGCTGTCATTTGAGAGGTACCACGTTGAGCCATGTGAGATGCTTGGTTCTCCCTAGCTTGGTGATGGCGCAGTGTTTAGGGCGTAGCTGCCTGGGGGAGGGTTAGGGTGCAGTCTGTGTCTAGGACCAGGAGCATTTCTCTCTGTGCAAAAGAGGTAGGTCCCGTGGCTACAGGACCAGTTTCAATGAGAACTGGATTCAGTGGAAGGGAAATAGCCTGTTCACACCGGGTGGGTTCAATTGAGTGACCTCTTATATGTAATAATCAGGTTTCGGATGCAGTTCTCACTCCAAAGATAATGTTTTCACAGCATCACACTGACTCCTGGAATACCAGAATACTCTGGTACTGGAATTCCATCCACTCTGGGTCCTGTAGGACTCTCTTGGGAAACGGAAAGAGTGTGCATACGTGGTGGGCACACAAAGTGACTTTCTCCGTTCACGGCCACACTGTAGAGGACCTGCCCACGAGGGATGGATCAGGATCAGAACTCAGGACTCTGACCCCCGTTCTTCCCATCCTATTTCCTCAATACCCTTCTCCTGGGCAGTCACTGATGCTAAGCAATCATTCCCAAACACTGGGATTCAGTTTTCAAAGTAGAGCTGGCTTCTGACCAGCAGGAATGCTGTGAAAATATTTTGCTGTCTTAACTCATGTCCATCAGACTTTGTGTGGTGAGTGGAAGGAACGGTCTCGTTTGGTCGTGCTTTCTGGAGGACCCTCTGTGGTGCTTCTCTTTTGTACTGCAGCGATTTGACTAGTTTATCAGATGATTGCTGTATATATTATTTCTTTAAGGAGCAGTATCTTCTGACCTGTGACCTGCCCAAACTAGCAAGTCATATACTTTGCTTGAATGGGTTGTGAATTCATTTCTAATGGAGACAAGCTTCTGAGCTGCCAGGATGGGCTGGATGTCCTTCTGTTTGATGGGGTAGGGGTTTGCCATGGACAAACAAATGGTGTCCATAAAAATCTAAAAGAAGAAACAATGAGAATGAGTGAGGTGAGAGTGGTGGCTAAATATGGCTAGAATCGGGGGTGGTACTTCCTGGGGCAAAGGCTATAGATGGAGCATTGGGAATTTTAGACCCATTTTCCTAAGGGATGTCTTGAGACAGGGGGGGCATGTATCAGGCATGTGAATGCCACTCAGAGAGTAAGGTGGGTATTTGAATCTTTTTTTTTTTTTTGAGACAGAGTCTCACTTTATTGCCCAGGCTAGAGTGAGTGCCATGGCGTCAGCCTAGCTCACAGCAACCTCAAACTCCTGGGCTCAAGCAGTCCTGCTGCCTCAGCCTCCCAAGTAGCTGGGACTACAGGCATGTGCCACCATGCCCGGCTAATTTTTTCTATATATATTAGTTGGCCAATTAATTTCTTTCTATTTATAGTAGAGATGGGGTCTCGCTCTTGCTCAGGCTGGTCTCGAACTCCTGAGCTCAAATGATCCGCCCACCTCGGCCTCCCAGAGAGCTAGGATTACAGGCTTGAGCCACCGCGCCTGGCCTGGGTATTTGAATCTTAATGACTGTTTGGCAATAATGATAAAATACTGTAATTCTAATGACATCCAGTGGTGCCCTTGGCCTGTCACTTGACCTCTCTGACCAGGGGTCTGGAGAGGAATACCATCTGGGGAAGATGCCTGAGGCTGTTGGTTTTGTCACCTGCTTGAGCTGTAGTCCCACGAAGTCCCAACCCTGTTACACTGTTACACATCTGGTTTCTTGTCACAGTTGTCTGACGAAGCCCTCTGCCTCCTTCCTCCTCTTCCTTTCTCCCCCTGCTCCATTACAGTGTAATTTTAGTTTGCAAGATCCTTCCAGGGCTGCAGATCAGTTAATCTTAGAATCCGCTTCTCCAAGAGCATCTTGCCTTTTATCTCTGTTCTCTATATTGGGGTCTGTGATTCTGCTGCTAAAAAAAGTTTGAAAACCAGATGCCTAGAGCATTTTTGCAGCGTTCATTGTCTACAAGGGTGGCCTGAGGGGATTATTTGTGGGTGAGGGCTACAGCTTCTGCACTGGTGTGTGTAGGGTTGTGTATGGGGCCTGGGTGTCTGTCCTGCTTCTCTTATGCTGCTTCTGAAGTCTGGGTCCTTCTTGGGGGATTTATAATTCTTCTCCCATCATTCCAGGCAGCTGAGGAAAACAATTTGCACGTTTCATTGTGGAAGTGAATGCATAAATCCCAAGTTATGTATGCTCTCTCCTGTAATACTCGTTCCGCAGACAAGGAGGCTCAGAGAAGTCGAGTAACTTGCTGGAGGTCACACAGCTATTAAGTGAAAGGATCTAGGTTTGAATCCAGATCTGTTTCTGGAGTTCATGATTTTTACTGCTATATGCATCGGCCATACTTTTACCTATAGTCGAAAATACTTATTCTCTGTCATTTCTCCCTTTTGGGGATGTTGGGCTGAGTAAATTTAGCACTGTGTAAAGTAATGCAGCATGCATGTCTTAATTTTATTTGCCTTAAAAGTACTACCTTCGGAGGGTTGGGCATTCTGAGCTTTGGTGACTGGCCATGGAGGGAAGAGGGGTGGGTGCTCAGGTTGGAGGTTCTGGTCTCGGTCAGAGTCAGTGTGAGAAGTCTGGGAGGCGTATCTCCCAGTTCCTGAAACTGGATAGGAAAGTCACACATCTGCGAGCTTCAGAGCACTGAGGCCATTGGTTTTCCCTCCCCTTCGTCTAAATCTCCTTTTTCTGAATCTTTCTGGTTTTCTATTGGATTCTGATAGAGTCCTTAGAGCATGGCTCAGCAGATGAAGAGCCTGAAACAAAGCTGCTTGGAAGGTTCTAGGTGTGAACAGGGGCAGGATTTGGGGAAGACTGAAATACTGTGTGTGTGTGCGCACGCGTGTGTGTCTGCATGTGCGCGTGTGGGTGACCATTGATCAGATGCCACTGCTCATCCGTTGATTGCAGAGATTGGAATCACAGGTTGGTTAAACTGTGTGGTCAACCATGAGTCTCAGTGAGCACAAAGTAGTTTTAATGGTTTCTCTAAAATGGAGCTGTGAGGTACGAATTTGTTAGGCTATGCTTCTCCTTGTGTTGTGAATATTAAATTTTATTCCCCTTTCCTAGAGTGTCCCATCCCTCTGCTTGAGGGGGTGGGTACAGACCTACTATTATAGGGGCTTAGAAATCCATGGACTCAGTTGCTGGAAGAAAAATCCAGCTAGCTTGCAGGTCCCCAAAACCTCATCCAGAAAACTGGGGAGAGTTTTCATTAGCTAGTAACTTCTCTCTTCTGAGGCCTGATCACACTGAAAAAGTCAAGTGTGGGATTAGGAACTCAGAGTTTGTTAAGTCCCAGCCAGCAAAATCTTTCTCTGTGTTGCCAGGGCGGGACCAAAGGGCGGCCACAGAGCCCTCCTTGCTGATGTCTCCTGCTGGCTCAACCTTGGTGCTGTCTCCCTCCTGTTGCCAAACATGCACTGAGGACGGAGTACTCCAGAGCCAGAGCTCACAATGACAGCAGGTCCAGGTCCCATTTAGCCATGATCTACCCACATCTTGGGTTGCTGTTCATTCTCCAGTGTTGGGAGGTGGGTGGGGAATCTGGCTGTGCAGGCCAGGGTCCTGGGAGCCTTTGAGCTGTACACTGAGATGACTTTGTAGAGGGCAGGTTGGCTGCCACATGGTCACCCAGCACCATGCACGCTGGGCCTGGTCATGGAACCTCTCTGCAAAGGACTCTTCTGAGCCACAGTGTGGACACCCCCAAGGCATGCCGGCCCTGTCTGCCCTGCCGGCCCATTTTCCTTGGAACAAGTGCTGATGTTACAGATGAGGACGTTATGACTTCATTTCAGAGAATGTGGTTGGGTACAGTTTGCCTGGTGGTTGCCTAAATTTAAACGAAGTGGGCTGGGGTGGGTGGTAGTGAAGAAGATTGGCTTGGTGCTTTCATTAAAGCACAATGTGTTGGGGGGAGGTTCGGTTTTTATTTTTACTTCACTGAATGAGGGTTGAGCACAGACCTGAGGTTTTCCCCCTCCCCTTTCCTTTTCTTTCTTTCTTTTTTTAATTATCAAATATCTATATTTTTATATTCTCAAATCAGGACTGGTGGCGCATTTCACTTTCAGCCTGAGTGTAAATTACAATAGTTTTAGGTGGAATGTTATTATTGTATTATAGATTATATTATGATCATTTTGCATTTTGTGATGGGCAGGTATAGTTGTTAGGTAAAACTCGTAAACATCTGTAGACCAATTCTGGTTGCACTTGTTTTTCAGTCCCAGTTTTTGGCACTCGCTGGCTGTCTGACCCTGGATATGTTGTTTCTGAACTGCACTTTCCTCCTGTGTACAATGTTGGAAGCAATATATACGTTTTAGAATGGCTGCGTATATGTATGTGTGCAGCCACATGTGTGAGGCCCCCAGCGTGCTGTACAGCACATGGAGGGTGCTCTGGAATTATCTGGGGTCCTTCTTTGCTGTGCCTTCCATGTCTTGACCCCCACGAAGCTGGGAGTTGATCAGGGGTGGGGGTCGGGAGGATAGCCTGCTGGAGGAGGGGTGAGGGGATAGTGTGGAGGGGTATGCTGTTGTTAGTGTGTGGGGTGGAGTTTGGGGGGCACCTGGCTTGTGCCTTTGGGGGATACGGCGAAAGCATTAGAGGCCTGAGCCCCTGGACCTTCACCCCAGAGGAATGTCTTCCTGGGGGTTTACTCATTTATTCTTTACAGTTATTCTTCTCAGCTTTCCAAAATCCAGATTTAATAATCTGATCCATTTACTGTTTTATAGTCATGAATGCAACTTGTTCTAAAAAAATTGGAACATATAGAAAATCACAGAGAAGAAAATAAAAACATCCCACCCTTCGGGAAGAAACCGGTGTGAGGGTTTTGCAGTTTATATCCCCAGTCTTTTTTCCATGCATATATATATATACACATCGGGAGTGTTTGCCTGCTTGTTCATTTTTACAGAACTGGAATTGTACTGCACATACTGTTATGTAATATGCTTTTAAAGAAATATATTGTGAGCATGCATTTCCTAGTTGTAAGCTGCTCTTCTAAAACATGACTGTTGGTGATGGCCCAGCTTTCTATTACGGGGGACACTCCATAACTTAATTAGCCAGCCCCACTATTGTTAGCCATTTAAATTGCTTCCCATTCCTTTTCCTCCTTTGCCTAATGCTGCAGTGGATTTGGGAATGCAGATAATAGCTAGGTCAGTGTTTTAGGAAAGAAATTCTCTGGTGAAGCTCAGCGAACTAAATAGTTGCATGAGGTTCGGGTTTTTTGCCTTGCCTTGCACACGGCCTAGACGTGCACCCTGCAGAGAATTCAGCGTCGTGGTAAAACTCTGTGGCTCTGCTGTGTCTCCACCCTGCCCTCCACTTACTCCTCATCATCCTCTAACCGCCTGTCTAGGAAGCCCTTCAGGTGGCAGGGAGTATGCCGAAAGGGTCCAGCTGCCCTAGAAGATCCTGGTTCATGTCCTCACAATGTCACTCACTTGCAGAATGACAAAGAAAAATCTGTGGTGCTTTTTTTGACACCCAGTTTCCTTGCCTGCAAAATGAGGGCAACGATACCTTTCTCTTCAGTTGCCAAGGGTGAAATCCAATCATGGCCTCCGATGTGCTTAGTAAGCTAAAGTACCACAGAGATGGTGGTTGTTGTCATGGACCACTTGGCCAACAGCGCTTGACCTCTTTGAGGGGTGATTGATTGATTATAGGACCTGGTGCAGAGGTGTGCTGGAGCTGGCTCTCACCAGCTCGCCAAAGTCGACTGTGCACATGTCTTCTCAACTCCATGTCCAGTGGCCCTCACTTTGGCAGCTTGAAAATGGCCATCATGGGAGTATTTATATCACAGAAATTGACAAACACTACAATCTGACTTTTTTTGTTGTTGTTCTTGAGAGCTGCTTGTTAAACAGGTGCCGTTTACCAGCATTTCATAGGACTTAGTCTCCAGTGCACTTAACTCGACATTTGGCATATGTTATTTTGAGTATGAATTTGCAGTTGTTCTTTCTTAGGTTAATGCCCCATTTTCCCCAGCTGGACTATAAGCTCTTGAGGGCAAGAATTGAATATTGGAAGACTTTAAGTGCTTGGATGATGGCTATTATTGAAACCCATAAAGCAGCAGTTACACAAATGACCTCATGACTTTAAGTGACATGAAAAAATTTTGCAGTAAGAGTTAAGCTCTTAGTGTAAGAGGGATCCATAGTAGCTGTGCCGGCCCGTAGCCGAGTCCTCTCCTAATGGTACTTTATAGATGGGTCTTACACGCATAGAATTTTAGTTATTTAGCCTAAAAACTGCCCAGGGTATAATAAAGAAACTTTGTTTCTCTGTGTTTCCGTCAGTGACTGTCATAATAATGGCTAACAAGTAATAGCAGCATTTATCGATTGTTTACTCTGTGCCAGTTACATCCTAAATGCCTTTAAAATCATTTTCTTGTTTAATGCTCACTCCCGTTGTATAAAGAATACATTATTATTATCCTCGTTTTATAAATGAGGAAAATCTGAAACTTAGAGGCATTAACGAGTTGGTCATGATTGAGGGACATCCAGGACTGATTCATTCATTCATTCATTCATTCATTCATCTGTTTATTCGTTCATCCAGTGGACATCAGACCCCTGCCTTGCACCAAGTGAGGCTCTGGCTGTGGGGATGAACAGAGTCAGTTCCTGCCCTCACAGAGCGTTCCTTCTGGCGAGCCAGACAGATAATAAGCAGACACATAAGCACACGCTGCAGCGTCAGGTGTCGATGAGGTCTGCAAAGAAAATCAATTGTGGGGAGGAGATAGAAGCTGGTGGGCTGAGGCTGGGGTTTGGCAGTTTGGATTCCAACTTTGCATGTCTGTCTCACAGCCCTTGGGACACAGCCCAGTCTGTCCCTTGCTGAGGACCTTGTGCGCAGCAGGTCTGTGTCACATTTTAAGTTTTATTTTATTTGGGGAGCAAAGCCATGGGGAGGATACAGGAAGGCACGTTGAGAGCTCACAGTAAGCTCAAATCAGGTGCAAATGTACATAGAACCCTCCGGCCCACTGCTCCACACACCTTTCGAAGGCTCACAGGTGTGCTGGGCAGCTGGAGCGAGCAGGGAGGCCGGGGGTGGAGACTGGAGGAGGAGAATGAGCTTGGTGGTGGCCAGGAGATGGGAGAGGACACGCAGGTATAGGTTCAAAGACCCACGAGCCGGTGGCTTCTTGGAGGTCAGTGTTATCATGGTATGGGTAGGCACAAGAAAGCAGGGAGAGCAGGAGGACTCCCTGAGGCCACCTGCCTATGACTGTGTTCACAAAGGATGGAGCCCAGCTTTCCATTCACTGCCCTGTGCCTTGTGTGACATCACTCTGTGTCCCAGGTTTTTTTTCCTGGCTGGAGAATAATGGCAGCTTGGTGTATCAGTATGGCCTTAGGGACCTGTTGAAGGGTACCCCTTCACCCTAGGCATTCGGGAGCCAGAATAGATTTGAGGACAGGCTGTTCTCCCCCCCAAAACATACTTCTAGAAGATAGGACCTTCTAGTATCTAATAGCCAAAAAATATTCTAGGGTTCCCTCCGCATCCGTCATGCTTTGCAGACCAGTGAGCGTCCAGGGTGGCTGAGCCGACGATTACGGAACATCTGCTCCATGTTCGTTTGATAGGATCTTGCAGAGCCCTGCCCTGGGAGATGAGAGAAGTGGCACCCAGCACCTGCCCTCCTGTGATTAAATTAGCTCTGTCTCAGTGTTCCCCTCGGTGATAGGAGGGAGCTGGCCGAATGGTGTCGATGTCCCCTTGTGTTCCGACCTTTATTCCAAGCTGGAGATTGGACAGGGTCCCACTCACAAAGCATTTAGGTCCCACTCACAAAGCACTCACAAAGCATTTCCTTTCTCAAGTGGCGATGGCTCCCTGGAACACAGGGTTCAGGGAAGGATTTGGAAAGGCCTCCGTAGAAGGTGTCCCCTGCAGGTACTTCCTGGGCCGTGAGTGCCACATCTCTTTTCCCCTGGGCTCCCGGTTGTCAGCCACCTGGTACTGGCTCGTGGTTAGTGGCCATTACCCACACGGTACCCTCCGCACAAAGTAAAGCTCGCCCACAAGTGTTTTCCTAGCAGCCCCGCTGTTGACGTGAGGCGGTGAAATTTTGGGTGTACTTTCCTGACGGCTGGGCGGTTGTGATTTCTGTCTTTCGTACAGTCCTGTGTCTCAGAACAGTACAGAGTCTCCTCCTGGTCCCTCCGACGGCCTCCCACCGAAACCGTGCAGTGATACCAGCGCGAACACACAGGCTTCGAAAATACAAAGTTATGAGGTGAAGAAGCAACAGGAAGTGGGGAAGCGAGCAGAACAAAGCTTGCGTTATGTACTCAAAACGCTGTTGACCTTTTTTTTTTTTTTTTTGAGACAGAGTCTCACTTTATTGCCCAGGCTAGAGTGAGTGCCGTGGCGTCAGCCTAGCTCACAGCAACCTCAAACTCCTGGGCTCAAGCAATCCTTCTGTCTCAGCCTCCCGAGTAGCTGGGACTACAGGCATGCACCACCATGCCCGGCTAATTTTTTCTATATATATTTTAGTTGGCCAATTAATTTCTTTCTAATTATAGTAGAGATGGGGTCTCGCTCTTGCTCAGGCTGGTCTTGAACTCCTGAGCTCAAACGATCCACCCACCTTGGCCTCCCAGAGAGCTAGGATTACAGGCGTGAGCCACC
>VSMD01029882.1:0-37702 GCA_008750895.1 Mirza zaza
TTCTAAATATAATATCATATCATCAGCGAAGAGTGAAAGTTTGATCTCTTCTGCCCCTATTTGGATACCTTTGATTCCACTTTCCTGTCTGATTGCTGTAGCCAGGACTTCCAGCACTATGTTGAATAGAAGTGGAGATAGTGGGCAGCCTTGTCTGGTTCCAGTTCTAAGTGGGAATGCTTTCAGTTTTTCCCCATTCAGTATGATGTTGGCTATGGGTCTGTCATATATGGCTTGTATCATTTTTAGGTATGTCCCTTCTATGCCTATTTTATTGAGTGTTCGTATCATGAAAGGGTGTTGAATTTTGTCAAAAGCTTTTTCTGCATCTATTGAAAGAATCATGTGGTCTTTGTTTTTGCTTCTGTTTATGTGGTGAATTGTATTTATAGATTTACGTATGTTGAGCCATCCCTGCATCCCTGGGATGAAGCCCACTTGGTCGTGATGGATTACTTTTTTGATAAGTGTCTGGATTCGGTTAGCTAAGATTTTGTTGAGACGTTCTAGAGTTTTGTTTGCTTGTTTGCACTATGCCATATTGGAATGTCTCATTGAGTTGGAATATTGAAAATATAATGTCTATAATACATGTACAGAACATTTTGTTGTTTATGAAGAGCTTGCACATTTCTCATTTCATTTGATTCTTGCAACAACCCTGTGAGGTAGTTGTGGCCAAAGTCTGAACTATGACTAGCACTAGGCAACACACATTCCTTCAGGTTTTTGATGGAGAGCTAACATTTCTATGTAGTTTAAAACAAGGATATCTTCCTCCATTTCTTTCTACTCTCTTGACTTCATAATTCATACTTGAGCTGTAACCAATAACTCTACTTCACACTAAGGGATAATGTGTGTGTATGTGTTTGTGTGTGCTTGTGTATGCATGTATTTTTCTTATTTTTCTTGTTGCTGTTATTTTTGGCAGACATATTTTTGTTGCTATCATCATTCATCATTCCTCTCTTTAGATCACTGATGTCAATCATTTTTATAAACACATTTGTGTTTTTACTAAATAGTTTTACAATGTATACAAGAAGATCTTTATGTATGAGTCTTAAAATAAAAGATAATGTTCTATGTAATCATAAGAAATAAAAAAGCTAGGATATCTAACTGTATTTTTCCAAACAGGCACTAGACCAGAACCTTTGGAACAGACATGGCTTAGGATTACAATTACAGTAGCAGTTTTTAGTATGCTTTTTAATATACCACTTTTAAATTATTTTTGGTGCTATATTTAAATGTGGTTGTATTTATTCAGTGAAGCAAGGAAAAGTACATATACATATGCAATTAGTTAAGCGGCCAGAATTTTATTGTTTTCTCATTTAGCAGTACTTCTCTTGTATTTTGGAAATGTCTGTGCTCATTAAGCTCAATTCAGACATGTATTTACATTCCCCAATTTCTCCTAAAAGGGCAAGGATTCTTCTTATCCTACAGATAGATACGCAAGATACTAAAATGAACATGCTGGTCACATATATAAAATTAATTGATTAAACTAATAAGATGATTTAAATCTAGTATTTTGTCCTTTAATCATCAGACCTATTTTCTTCTATTAATAACTATTATAAAATCTGTTATTTTGCCAATATTTCTATGGCATTCTTTAAAAGTGAATATTTTTTTTCAAAAATAAATGTTGTAATTGATCATGGGCTCACAAGGTTACTTAAAGTCAATTCACTGAAATGACATTTCTTTCAGAAGAATTTTCCAGCATAATTGTAAAGAACAGTTTATACCTACAAGCTACAAAACTTCAGTAATAGGGTGCCCAGAGAGCATAATGATTAAAATACTATTAATGTGGCATTGATTTAGTGGTGGCACTAATTTGCCATTGTTCATTTTTAGATAACAGAACATTTTTACTTAAATTTCATTTATATTTTCTACTTTTGGACTATTATTCCACTTAAATTAGGCAATTGAGCATACAACAACATTAAACCTTGCAGAAAAATTTGTTTCAAAGGGGTTTCTGCTAACCATAGTAGAAATTATTTAGAATATGTTAGTTTTGGAATTTTTATTATAAAGTGATATATAAGCCATCATAATTGGAATGCTTGAGTTGTGGAAATCTAACATAATGGAACATTAGTTTCATTTTTCTATGTGCCTAAGGGATTGAATTTCCTCCAGTAATCATAACAGAGGGCATTAGTAAAACAGTTATTTGTACTTAAGCATATTTAATACTACCTTTTGATTCAAGATATTCCATTGGTTAATTTTTTGTATAGAAGTTGCCTTAATTCTTTGCTATTTCTTGATTTCAATCAAATGTACTTACTGTTTTTATTGTAATAAAGCCTCATTATTTTGAATTCTGCCTATTTGTAATTCATGATAAATATAAGGGTAGTCTAAACTTTTTTCTAACATTTTTATGAGTAATTGTCTAAGAAATTAATTATTTAACCAAAATGTGAGTAAAGAAAAGAAAATCTTTCAATTTTTTTAAATTTCAGAATATTACAGAGATACAAACATTTTTGTTACATGGATTGTTTTTGTACAGTTTGAGTCAAAGTTATAAGTGTGCCCATCACCCATATAGTGTGCATTGAACCTGTTAATCATAGCATTTTTAATGGGATTGTGGAAAATGGCAGACCAGAGACACCACTAGCCAAAGCGTCTCAGTAAGAAGGAGAAGTTGCAGATGAAAGAGAGAGAGAGAGAAAAAAAAAAACAAAAAAAAAAAAAACAGATAAACATAGATCAGAAGAGGTTCTGAAGAAAGGCTGGCAAAACCTACAGGTGACTCCATGAGAAGAGGCTGTGTACCAGACAGGGTGGAAAAAGGCATCAGTGGAGACTAACCCCTGAGAAACTCGGAGACTGGCAAGAAGGGTAGGTGGTGTGGTTAGTTTCTACCTCCTGTGCATCTCCAATAATTGGTAGGCTCCAGAGCTGCTGGAGAGACCTTCTACCCATAGGAGCACAGACACCACTGACATCAGTGATCTGGGAGATTCTTGTGTACAGGGCACCAGGTTCCCAGTACCCCAAGGAACTTCCCTCCCCACAGACCTAAGGCCAGATGGTAGGCACCATATGGTTTCTCTACCCACCATGTGCCATTGTCCCACTCACTCAGGGGCCGGCTTCCACTCCTCAGTTTTCATCTTGTTCATCCCCACACAGGTATTTCCCAACTCAGGCCCAGACTGTAGGAGCCACAGGGGCCTTCTGGGTCCCAGGTGATCTGTGTGACTTCAGATACCAGTCATTTTGGGGACTGCCTCCCAGAGAGAGGGTCAGAGATGAGCAGTGTGCAGACATTCCTCCACTAAGATCTTTATTCTCCCTTTCCCTTTCCCCACCCGTGGTTACCAAGAGAGACATCTGAACCACAGCGCAGAGGCTTCCACAAGGATCAGGGCTCAGGCCTTTCCTTTTAGGGTTCTGCAGTGAACTTAGGGTGCTCAGACTGTGAGCTCCCTGCCCTCCAGCCATCCCTGGTGCTGCTTGCCCAGCTGGACAATCAGAGCGGGGCAAGCCCTCAGGCAGAGTGACATTGAACCAGCTTAGGCACCCCATGGATGACTTGTGACCAGCAAGAATCTCCCTGGCATGGTCAGGGATTGATCTCCCGGGCCCAGAGGATGGACTCACAGCCACAGGCCAGATCCCATACCCGCAAGTCTCAATTGTGTTGTGGGGATATTTGAGAACTAGTCTTGTGAGGTGTGGGTGCCTGTAAGAGCATATCAGGGGGCAGATTGCAGTGTGGTTTCTGGCTGTAGTGTGGTCATGGGGCATCTCTACTCCCATTGGAGGGCTGCCTTCAAGCTCAGGCTGAGATCTCGGGTAGGAAACCTCCCAGCCTGCATCACAGTTGCAAGGAAGCTTGGCTGGCTAGAGGTCCTGCCTGCCAGCAGAGGCCCAGGAGAAACAGCAGAATAGGTGAGGGTAGAAAGGAGTGAGGCCTGCTTCAGACTGCCAGATTGTGGATTTCAGACAGCCTTGCCTACACATGCAGATTTTCAGGTTGAAAGAGGCTACTTCAACCCCACTCTGGAAGCTTGGCCCAGAGGTGGGGAACAGACCTTTGACCCCTGCCCTGCAGGAAGTACTCAGAACTGCATTATACACAAATCAGCACAATAGACACTCACCAGTGTAAAATCAACCAAAAGCTAAAGGTCAAAACCCAGCAACCACAATGACACAAGAGATAAAACAAAGCAATGAAGTTCTATTCAATAGGATAACCAGAAATCCACCCCACTTATCACCTCTGTCAATAAATGTGAATGGCTTGAACTTACCACTGAAGACATAAGCTAACTTAATGAATAAAAACATAAGCTAACTTAATGAATAAAAACATAGAAAGCAGATATCTGCTATCTCCAGGAAACATATCTAACCAACAAGGACTTATTTGGACTCAAGGTGAAGGGATAGAAAACAATATTCTATGTAAATAGAAACCTAAAAAAAGCTAGTGTAGCAGTTCTCATATCAGATAACATAGGATTCAAATAAAAAAATGTGAAGAAAGACAAAAATGGACATTATATAATGGCAAAGGGAGAAATTTAGCAAGAAGACATATAATTCTAAATATTTACACACCTAACACAGGTGTGCCCAGATTCATAAAGAAAATCCTACTTGATCAAAACGAAATGATAAATGTCAATACCACTATAGTGAGGAACTACAACACCCCTCTGACAGAACACTACAGATCTTCCAAACAAAATTAAACAAAGAAACAATGGAGTTAAACAGATAACTAGAACAAATGGGCCTGCAGGCATTTACAGAACATTCTATCCACAAAGCACTGAATATACATTATTCTCATCAGCTCATGGAACATTCTATAAGATTGATCACATCCTAGGCCACAAAACATGTCTCAAGAAATTTAAAATAATAGAAATTATATCATGCATCTTCTTAGACCACAGTGGAATAAAATTAGAAATCAATGCCAACAGATTTGGCATCTCTATGCAAAGTCTTGCAAACAAAACAACCTACTGAAGAAGCAAATTGTTGTGCCAAAGAGGAAATTAAGATGTAAATAAAAAGATTATTTGCACTAAATTATAAAGGAGAGAAGATATATCAAAATCTGTGCAATACTGCTAAAGCAATCCTGAGGGGAAAGTTCATAACCATAAATGCCTACATCCAACAGACAGAAAGATCACAAATAAACAATCCAATGAATCATCTCAAGGAACTGGAAAAGCATGAGCAAATCAATTCTAAACCTAGCAGAAGAAAACAAATAACCAAGATCACGGCAGAACTAAATGAAATAGATCACACACACAAAAAAACTATACAGAAGATTAATAAAACAAAAACTTGCTTCTTTGAAAGCTAAAGAAAATGTATGGGTCTCTTGCTATATTAACCAGAAGCAGTAAAGAAAGAACTGTAATAAGTTCAATTAGGAATGAAAAAGAAGAAATCACAACTGAAGCCATGAAAATACAAAATAACATCTCTGAATACTACAAAAATATATATGGAAATAAACTTGAAAATGTGGAAGAAATGACCAAATACTTACAAATGAAACGCCTTCCTAGGCTCAATCAGGAAGAAATAAAATTTCTGGATAGACCAATATCATATACCAAATGTTAAGAGGCAATTAAAGATCTTTCAAAAAAAAAAAACAGTCCCTGATCAGATGGTTACACATGTGAATTTTACTAACCAGACTTACAAAGGAGAATTATTACCTAACTTGCAGAAATTATTCCATAATACTAGGAAGGAAGGAATCCTCCTCAACAGGTTTTAAGAAGCCAAAATCACCTTGATAACAAAGCCAGGAAAAGATTCAACAAAAAAAAAAAATAAATAAATAAATAAAACTACAAACCCCTATGAATATACATGCAAAAATTGTCAGTAAAATTCTAATAGAATGAAGTCATCTGCTCATCAAAAAAATAATCCATCACAAACAAGTGGGTTCACCCAGAAATACAAGGATGGTTCAATACAAAAAATCTATAAATATAATTCACCACATAAAAAAGGACAACGACCATATGAGACTCTTAATAGACACAGAAAAAGCATTTCACAAAATTCAACACCCTCTTACTATAAGAATGCATAAGAAAATGGGCATAGATGAGAATGATCTCAAACTGATAAAAACCATATATGGCAAATCCACAGCCAACGTCATACTGAATGCTAAAAATTCAAATCATTCCCTCTTAGAACTGGAACAAGACAACGTTGCTCACTATCACCACTTCTATTAAACATAGTGCTTGAAGTAGTAGCCAGAGAAATTAGACAAAGAAGGAAATCAAGGTTATCCAAATGAGAGCAGATAAGATCTAATTATCACTCTTTGCTGATGATATGCTCTGTTTTTTTTTTTTTTTTTTTTTTTTTTTTTTTTTTTTTTTTTTTTTTTGAGACAGAGTGTCACTCTGTTGCCCTGGCTAGAGTGCCATGGAATCAGCCTAGCTCACAGAAACCTCAAACTCCTGGGCTCAAGGGATCCTCCTGCCTCAGCCTCCCGAGCAGCTGGGACTGCAGGCACATGCCGCCATGCCCAGCTATTTATTTTCTATATATATATTTTAGTTGGCCAATTAATTTCTTTCAATTTTTAGTAGAGATGGGGTCTTGTTCTTGCTCAGGCTGGTTTTAAACTCCTGACCTTGAGCGATCCACCCGCCTTGGCCTCCCAGAGTGCTAGAATTACAGGCGTGAGCCACTGTGCCTGGCCGATGATATGATATGCTCTTATATCTAGAAATCCCCCAAAATTCTGCCAAGAGAGTACTAGAATTGATAAATAAATTCACCAAAGTCTCAGGTTTCAAAATCAATGCACACAAATCCATAATATTCATATATGCCAACAATAGTCAAGCTGAGAATCAAATCAAAATCTCAATAGCTTTCACTGTAGCAACAAAGAAAACAAAATACTTTAGAATATATTTCACTAAGAGGGTAAAAGGCCTCTAAAGGGAGTACTACAAATCACCGAGGAAGGAAATAGCAGAGGAAATAAACCGATAAAAAATACACTATAGATAGGTAGAATTAACATTGTTAAAATGTCTAAACTACCAAAGTAATCTACAGATTAATGCAATACCTATTAAAATTCCAACATTATTTTTTGCACACTTAGAAAAAATAATTCTAAGCCCCATGTGAAATCAAAGAAGATGCCATATAGAAGATACCATATATAAGAAGCAACATATGTAATACAGAACAAACTGGGAGGCATCAACTTACCAGACTTGAAATTATACTACAAGGCTTTAGCAATCAAAATAGTATGGTATTGGCACAAAAACAGAGACATAGACCAATGGAACATAACAGAAAACTCAGACTTAAAACTGTCCTTATATTGTCATCTTATCTTTGATAAAGGATACAAAACATACACTGGCAAAAATAATCTCTATTCAAGAAATGGTGCTGGGAAAATTGGATGGCTACATGTGGCAGACAGAAACAGGGTCTTCACCTTTCACTATTCACAGAAATAAACTCACAATGGACAACAGACTTAATCCTAAGGCATGAAACCATATGAATTCTAGAAGACAATGTTGGATAAACTGGAGGCTTCACCCTAGGCAAAAAAAAAAAAAAAAAAAAAAAAAAAAAATGTAAACAAGACCCCAAAGGCAATCACAGCAACAACAAAAATAAATAAATGAGAGCTGATCTAATTAGAAAGCTTCTGCACAGCCAAGAAACAATTACTGGATAAATTAGGTACCCTACAAAATGGAAAATAAATATTTGCATGCTATACATCCAATAAAGGGCTGATAACTAGATTCTATAAAGAACTCAAGCAAATCACCAAGAAAAAATCAAGCAAGCCTGTCAGAATATAGGCAAAGGACATAGAAGGTAGACCAACAATCATATGAAAAAATGCTCAACATCTCTAATCATCAGGGAAACACGAATCAAAACCACAGTGATATATCAATTTACTTCAGTGAGAATGGCTTTTATCAAAAAGTCCCATAACAACAAATGTTGGTGCAGATGCAGAGAGACAGGATCACTCATACGCTGCTGGTGGGGCTGCAAACTAGTACAACCTCTATGGAAAGTAGTATGGAGATACCTCAAATAACTAAAAGTAGAACTACCATTTGATCCATCAATCCCATTACTGGGTATTTACTCAAAAGAAAAAAAAAAGGACATTCTATAAAAAAGACATGTGCCCTTGAATGTTCATAACCCAAGTGTCCATCAATACATGAGTGGATTAAGAAAATGTGGTATATGTATATCATGGAATACTACTTGCCCGTAATAAAATGTTGAACTAATGCCTGTTTATTATATTATCCTGAATTGTATTATCCTGAATGGAGCTGGAGCCCATTCTTCTAAGTGAAGTACCACAAGAATGGAAAAACAAACACCACATGTACTCACCATTAAGTTGTAACTAATTTATCAAGACCTATGTGTACATATGGATATAACATTCATCAGCAATCAAACAAGTGGGAAGGAGGTGGAAGGGATGGGTAAATTCACACCTAACATGGGCAATGCACACTATCTGGGAGATGGACACTCTTCTAACTTTGGCTCAAATGGTACAAGAGCAATTTACATAATGAGAACATTTGTACCCCCAACATATTCTGAAATTAAAAAAAAATAAGAAAGAAACATTTTTCACAGTGTACAATTTTATATAAAAATCTATTTTTATTACAGCAAAGTTTTACCTATCTATCAAATCTTATTGTACCATGATGTAGATTTAATAGGCAGTACTATATTCAATCTTTTTCATGTTAAAAAATATTTTATGCCTGTATGTACACAATATAAGAGATGAAACCATATTGAATACATGAAAAGTGTGAGATCTGATCCTTACCATTAGAGTTTTACAGGTATGAGGGGCAATGGAAATTTGAGTATTAAATAATTAGGAAAAAATACAAATGATAAGGGTGATTATAGGCATAATTGGGAGAGAGAGAACTGATCTCAAATCAGCTCAATTGTCAGAATTATTTTGAAAGTATTGGCTGCATGATTCAATTACACAAATAGGTAAAATCATAAATGTCTGTGAAAACCAATCAGAATAAAATGGAAGGGCAGACATTATAGGTATTTTTTGTTGGATAAGTTATTTATATTATTATTGCATATACTGTGAAGTAGTAAAATAAAATAGTAAGTTATGACATATTTCCATGAACAATATAATAATGACATTTCCATTACCATAAAGAGGGTCATGCACAGAGACTTCTATGGTATAAATTTGGAGAGTTGATGAGTTTGGCACTGTTTACTACAATAATAAATCTTAAGTCAGAGTTACCTCTTCATAATTAACAAATATTGTGGATTCTCTATACTGCTTATTAGACAGTACAGGCTTATATCGTCTTGCTTTTTTTTGAGCATGATATGATATTTGCATATCTGTTTTGGATGTCTAATTTTCCTATCTTTGCTCAAGTCATCCCTTTAAGTTATCACAGAGTTCCTCATGCTGTTACAATACCGTCATAGTCTGTTTTTTGCCATTATAGTGAAATATCTGATACTAGGTAATTTATAAAAAACAGAAATTTCTTACCCTTCTGGAGGCTGAAAAGTTTAAGTTCAAGAAGCTGGAATGTTTGGTACCTGGTAAAGGAACAGCCTCTTTTTACAGAATGGCACTTTGAATGATGCATTCTGCAAAGGAGAGATATGTTGTTTTTTTCCATGGCAGAAGAGCAAAAGAGAGCGAAGCTACTCCCACAAGCCCCTCTTAGAAGAGCATTGTTCCATTCATAAACATCTCCCATTAGGCTCCACCTCTGAACAGTGTTACATTGGGGATTATGCTTCCAACGCGTGAATTTACGTATACTACTGAGCATCAAAATGGATGATTCTGTTTCTGCATGACAATTTGGCTTCTTTTCTCCTACTATTTCTTAGGTTTTTGTGGCCATATCATGTCATCTTTAGTAGTAGTGTCATCACGGAGTTTTCAATATTGGAGGATATTTTGAAATGAGTCTAATCAGTTCCTCATAATATGTTTCATTAGAATAAAATTTACCCATATTAGTCTCAAATTGGAAGTGTCAGTACCAACAATTTTTGAAGTCTGCCTTCCAAAAATTTTTGGTTTTAATTTATTGAGGTACTTACACAGAATTCCCTTTACCACTAATGAGCATAGTGGGACAATAGATGACTTGGTAAAATACTCTTAGAAATAACATTCTAAATTTTCAATAAAACATAAAATGACCACTCCAATTTATAATTCCTCTTTACACAAAAATAGAAAGCACACGAAAAAATGGAGAAGAAGAAAAGATAGTTTAAGGAAATAGAATAAATAACTGTCTGAGAACTAAACTTTGATTGTAAATTTGATAGTTGTCTTAACATTGTAAACTAGAAGAGTTTTTAGCTCATCCTAGTATACTTGTGACATTTATAGCCATTGCAAAACACAATTAAAAGTCAATCTTTAATGAGTGAGATGTGCACCGTCTAGGTCATGGTCACACTTAGCTCTGACTCGATGGGGGTGGGGGGCATGGGCAATATATATAACATTAGCATTTGTACCTCCATAATATGCTGAAGTAAAGTAAAATAAAATTAAAATTAAATCATTATTGCCAAAAAAGAGTCAATCTTTCTTCAGAAAGCACTTTAGAACACTTTTCAAATGATGCAAGGGTGAAAGAATATCTAAAAAAATCAAATAATGTGTGCATCCTTAAGAAGATAATTTATCTTTTACCAGTTTATCATTCAACAAGTATTTATTGAGTACCTATGTGAGGCACTGTTTTGTATAATAAACATACTAAATTTATTAATTTGCCAAACGTTCTTGATAGTCTATTAAGTGATAAATCTCATCCTTGAGCAAAATGATATAATCCAGATAAAGATATTAACATTTGAAACAATTAGAAAACAATACAAATAAATATTTAATCACATTCTAAGTGGTACAGTGTAGATTTTAACACAAAAATCTTTATTACCTATATATGAACTGAGAAAATGTAATGAGAAACCAATGCACAAAGTATGAAAAATATACTGAAATGTTCTCAGAATCTACATATTAATTAGTCATACACAAATTATAAGAAAGCTTTTAGCCTAAAACTCTGGCAGAATTTTGAGTGGTAGTTTTGGTATTTCATTGAAAATTATATAAGAAATTAAATACAAAATATGATTTTATTTTTATTTAATCTTTGTGGAAATGATAGTGTTAATAAATCCTAGACCTACAAACATCATCTTAGGACTCATATTGCCCAACTTATTTATTTTGTAAGTGGGAAAAGCATAGCAAAGACTAATCCTACACTTTTGTATGTAAATTTATCTATTTGTGTAAGACATCAAAGTGAAGATTAATTTTCTGTGAAAATAAAGATATTACTTTGAAGGATATTCTCTCCTATGGGCACATTAACTACAATGAAGGTATCATGAATTTTATGTTATATTTGAGATCAGATAAGAGTTTAGAAAAGAGGAGCTGAGGTATAATAATTGACTTCACATTTTGTAACATACCTAGGTCAAAATTGCTGAAGACTGTGTGCATTAACCATGAAGTTGCGATAAGACAGTCATCAAACAACTGTTTCAGTTTCTGAATAAAAATGAATAGCTTAAAAATGTGGAAAGCAGAACAAAGTCTGTTCTACCATACAAAATTAAAATTCTGTGATCATTAGCAAAACAAAATATCCAAGATCCAAAACAATCAGAGAGGCTAACAAAACAAACAAAATTGCAAGTTCCAGGCATTTTCATTCCAGAATAAAATCCTAAGAAAACATTTATCTCAATCAGAATCTACTTTCATCTTTATTTTATTCATACAGTGTACAAATAGGACAGCAGTGTGAAATTAGGCTATAACTAGTGTAACATAGTAAAGCTACCCACATGTCTGTTTGCTAAGAAATCAGCCAAAACAGACAGAATTAATGGAAATTCTGCAGGCAATGTCAAAGTGAATTGAGCAGCAATTCATCCCAAAGCCAGTTCCAATTTTATTATATATGCTACCAAACTGAGTATATGTTGTGCTCTATTTTTTACATTTTGTTTGCTTGCTGATTTGTTTGTTTTTGTCTAATTAGTATTGAAATTAGCTAATATTAACCAGATTGAGTCTTTAACATTTGGAATTTTATTCAAAATGTAGTATGATTTTTCCATAAAAAAGTGTTCTGCCCTTGCAGATAAATAATCTGCAAATCTGTTTGCAGATTATTTAATTTCTATTATCAATAATATTAAAATAATATTAATGATAATTCAATCACTTATTTTCATATGGCATGTCTTGGCTTAAGCTAAAAATAAATGTTTTTAATTTTTTTTTTGTTTTTGTTTGTTGTTTGGTTTTCTTGTCTTTTAGGTAGAGAATCCTTTTGTAACTTTGGTTATACCACTATTAGTGTCTGTATTTAGTACAGAGCTGAGCAGGGAAATCTTCCTCTTTGCCCTCTGAAAGGTTTGCTGAAAATGAACTGATGAAAGGCAGATTAATATAAGAAAAAAAGCATACAAAATATATTAATGGGAATAAGCACAGGGAAATCACAGAAGGAATACCCAATAACCCAGTAAGGTCCAGATGCTTACTTACCCTTCTTCATAGTGGAAGAGGTGATGGAGGATGTAGGACTAAATTATTTTCAGGGGAAAAGAATGAGCCCAAAGGAAAATGGCCTGGGACATAGTTGCTCTGAGCTCTGGGGGAGATGGTGGTAAGATGAGGAGTGGAACTTCACTGTGAACAAAGGTTGTCTTGTTATGCAGATAAAATCTCCCAGGTAAATCTCTCAGAGCTGGAATAAGAATAGATGAAAAGTTTGTCTAGACATGTTAGTGACTCCCAGTATCTTCTCTTCTCATTTGGATAATATTTCCTGATTATTTCATGAGATTTCTAAGGAAAATATTTTAAGATGATTGCATTTATTTTGTAAAGATATTGTCATAGTTACATGAGGAAATTCAAGAGAGAGTCCCTACTGGTGCATTGGGAAACAGAGGATCAGAAAGATGGGAGTTTGAGAAGGTCGGAGTGACACCTTGAGCTGGGCTTATTTCTGGAGCCATTCAATTTTCTATAATTCAAAACACTCAGCATGACACAGAACCATATGTAGGGATACAATGTTTGGTAGCACAATATTAGAAAGAACAGTCATTCAAAACTTTGTTAAAAGCTTCCAATTTTAACCCTAGAACGGTGGATACTCTGAGAATAGATAAAATATCATTAGTTTTCCAGATCAGAGAGTTTATAAGAAGGAATAAGAAATGAGATATTAGAAAAGAATGCAATAGTAGCCAATAGGTAAGAAAATACATATTTTTTTTTATTTCAGCATATTATAGGGGTACAAATTTTAAGGTTTCAAATACTGCCCTTGCCCCCCCCTCCCACAAGTCTGAGCTTCCAGCTTGACCATCCCTAAGATGGTGCACATTTCACTCATTATGTATATATATACCCACCACCGGCCCCCCTCCCACCTGCCCAATACCCAATTCCTGTAGTTCCTATGAGTCCCCTTACGTGTTGCTCAGTTAATACCAGTTTGCTGGTGAGTATATGTGGTGCTTGTTTTTCCATTCTTGGGATACTTCAATTAGTAGTATGGGTTCCAGCTCTAACCAGGAAAATACAAGATGGTCTATACCACCGTTGTTTCTTAGAGCTGAATAGTACTCCATGGTATACAAATACCACATTTAATTAATCCACTCATGAATTGATGGGCACTCGGGTTGTTTCTACAGCTTTGCAATTATGAATTGTGCTGCTATAAAAATTTGAGTGCAGGTGTCTTTTTGTAAAGTGTCATTGGATCTTTTGTGTAGATGCCCAGTAATAGGATTGCTGGATCAAATGGTAGATCCAGTTGTATCGCTCTAAGGTATCTCCATATTGCTTTCCAAAGAGGTTGAACTAGTTTGCAGTCCCGCCAGCAGTGTAGGAGTGTTCCTTTCTCTCTGCATCCATGCAATCATTTAATGTTTGGAGACTTTTTGATAAAGGCCATTCTCACTGGAGTTAAGTGATATCTCATTGTGGTTTTGATTTGCATTTCCCTGATGATTAGAGATGTTGAGCATTTTTTCATATGTTTGTTGGCCATTCTTCTGTCTTCTTTAGAGAAGTTTCTGTTCCTGTCTTTTGCCCACTTCTTGATAGGGTTGCTTGATTTTTTTCATGCTGATTTTCGTGAGTTCTAAGTAGATTCTATTTATCGGCCCCTTATCAGATGTGAAAATTTTCTCCCATTCTGTAGGTTGTCTGTTCAATTTCATGACTATTTCTTTGGCTGTGCAGAAGCTTTTTAGTTTGATCATGTCCCATTTATTTATTTTTGTTGCTGCTATGATTGCCTTTGGGGTCATCTTCATAAATTGTTTGCCTAGGCCAATGTCTAGAAGAGTGTTTCCAACATTTTCCTCTACAACTCTAATAGTTTCATACCTTAGGTTTAAGCCTGTTACTCAGCGTGAGTTGATTTCTGTGAGAGGTGAAAGGTGTGGATCTGGCTTCAGCCTTCTACATGTGGCCATCTAGTTTTCCCAGCACCATTTATTGAATAAAGATTCTTTTCCCCAGTGAATGTTTTTGTCTGCTTTGTCAAAGATTAGATGGCTATATGAGGATGGTTTTATATCAGGGTTCTCAGATTGGTTCCACTGGTCAATATTCCTATTTTTGTGCCAATACCAGATTGATTTACTTACTACAGCTTTGTAGTAGAGTTTGATATCTGGCATATTAATACCTCCCATTTTGGTTTTATTGCCTAGAATTGCTTTTGATATGTGGGATCTTCTCTAGTTCCAAACGAAGCATAAAATTATTTTTTCTATATCTGTGAAGAATGATGATGGGATTTTAATAAGTATTGCATTGAATTTGTAGATCAGTTTGGGAGTATAGACATTTTAAAGATGTTCAGTCTGCTGACCCACGCCCAGGAGCACTGTATGGATTTCTATCTGTTTACATCCTCTTCTATTTCCTTCCTCAGTGTTTCATAGTTCTCCCTATAGAGGTCTTTTACCTCCTTGGTTAAGTATATTCCTAGGTACTTTATTTTCTCTTTTGCTATTGTGAAGAGAATTGAGCCTTTGATTTGGTGCTCAATTTGATGTTGTTGGCGTATATGAATGCCTCTCATTTCTGTGTATTGATTTTGTATCCTAAGACTTTACTGAATTCATTTATCAGTTCCAGGAGTTTCTTGGTTGAATCCTTGGGGTTTTCTAAATGTAATATCATATCATCAGCAAATAGTGAAAGTTTGATCTCTTCTGCCCCTATTTGGATACCTTTTACTCCAATTTCCTGTCTGATTTCTATAGCCAGGACTTCCAGGACTATGTTGAATAGAAATGGAAATAGTGGGCAGCCTTGTCTGGTTCCAGTTCTAATTGGGAATGCTTTCAATATTTCCCCATTCAGTATGATGTTGTCCATGCGTCTGTCATATAAGGCTTGTATCATTTTTAGGTATGTCCCTTCTATGCCTATTTTATTAAGTGTTCTTATCATGAAATGGTGCTAAATTTTGTCAAAAGCTTTTTCTGCATCTATTGAAAGAATCGTGTTGTCTTTGTTTTTGCTTCTGTTTATGTGGTGAATTACATTTATAGATTTATGTGTGTTGAACCATCCCTGCATCCCTGGGATAAAGCCCAGTTGGTTGTCATGGATTATTTCTTTGATAAGCATCTGGATTCAGGTAGCTAGGATTTTGTTGGAAATTTTTGCATCTATTTTCATTAGGGATGTTGGTCTGTAGTTTTGTTGTTGTTGTTGTTGCATCCTTTCCTGGTTTTGGTATCAGAGTAATATTCACTTCATAAAAGGTGCTGGGGAGGTTTCCATTCTTCTCGATGTTGTGGAATAATTTCTGCAAGGTAGGCACCTGTTTTTCTTTGCAAGTGCAGTAAAATTCGGGTGTGAAACTATCTTCGTCGGGACTTTTCTTTTTAAGGAGATTTTAAATTGCTGTTTCTATCTCGGCTCTTGATATTGGTCTGTACATTAATTCTATTTCTTCCTGGTTGAGCCTAGGGAGGCTGTGTGTTTCTAGATATTTGTCCATTTCCTCCACATTTTCCAGTTTGTGTGCATAAAGGTTTTTGTAGTATTCATAGATTATGTCTTGTATCTCCTTGGGATCTGTTGTGATATCTCCTTTTTTGTTCCTGATGGAGCTTATTAGAGCTTTCTGTTTTCTGCTTTTCATTAGCCTAGCCAAAGGCACCTTAATTTTGTTTATTTTTTTCAAAGAACTAACTTTTTGTTTACTTAATCTCCTGTATAGCTTTCCTGTTGTTAATTTTGTTTAGTTCTCATTTGATCTTGTTAATTTCACTTCTGCTGGTTTGGGGTTGGTCTATTCTCTTTTAATCATTTCATTAAATTGTCGATTTGTGATCTTTTTGACTTTTGGTTATAGGAATTTATGGAAATAAACTTTCCTCTCAGTACTGCTTTACCTGTGTCCCAGAGGATTTGGTAACTTGTCTCTCCATTGTCATTTTGTTCAAAGATTTTTTTTTTTATTTCTATCTTGATTTCTTCATTTATGAAGTAATCATTTAGTAGGAGGCTGTTTAATTTCCACATTTTTGTGTAGAAATGTGAGTTTCTGTTAGGGTTGATTTCTACTTTTATTTCATTGTGATATAAGAAGATACATGGTATGATTTCTATTATTTTAAATTTCTTGAGGCTTACTTTGTGTCCTAGGATATGGTCAATCTTAGAGAATGTCCCGTGAGCTGATGAGAAGAACGTATATTCAGTGGATTTTGGGTAGAATGTCTTGTAAATGTCAGTCAGACCCAATGGTCTAGAGTTTTGTTTCAGTCAATTATTTCTTTCTTAATTTTCTGTTTGGAGGATCTGTCCTGTGCATTCAGTGGGGTGTTGAAATCTCCGGTAATTATGGAGTTACTGTTAATTGATTTGCTTAGATCCAGTAAGGTTTGCTTTATGAATCTAGGTGTACCTAAGATGGATACATATATATTTAAAATTATTATCTCTTCTTGTTGAACTGTGCCCTTCACCATTATTTAATGACCATCCTTGTCTTTCACTACTTTTGTTGGTTTAAAAACTAAATCATCTAAGATTACAACTCCCACACTAGCCTTCTTTTGGCTTCTGCTTGCTTGGAATACTGATCTCCATGCCTTTACTTTTAGTCTATATGCAACCTTGTAAGGTAGATATGTTTCCTGAAGACAGCAGATACTTGGCCTGTATTTTCTTATCCATTCAGCCAGTCTATGTCTCTTGAGTGGAGAGTTTAAGCCATTCGTATTTATTGAGAGAACTGATAGGTGAGGAAGATTACTTTTCCTTCTGTTGAGTTTTATGTTGTTGTATTGATTTCTCTCTTGAGCCATTGTAATATCTGGCTTTTAATCTTCAGGTTTTGATTGTTTTTATGTTCGTGAATATTTACTCTGCTGTTCCGTGCATAACACTATTTTGAGTACTTCTTGTAGTGCTTGTCTTGTCCTGATGAATTCCGTGAGAGTTTGCATATCTGGGAATGTCTTAATTTCTCCTTCATATATAAAGCTTAGTTTTGCAGTGTACAAAATTCTAGGCTGGGCATTATTTTATTTCTAAAGTGTGAGAATGGGGCCCCAGTCTCTCCTTGCTTGTATTGTTTCAGTTGAGAAATTTGGCGTCATCCTGATTGGTTTTCCTTTGTATGTAACTTGCTTCTTTTGCCTTACAGTTTGTAGGAGGATCTCTTTTGTTGATATTTTGTTCAGTCTGATGACTACATGCAGTGGTGTTTTCCTGTTTGGATTTTATCTCCCGGGACTCCTTTTGGCCTCTTGTATTTCTAATTCTAGGTTACTGGTTATACCTGGGCAGTTTTCCTCAATTATTTCTTCAAATAGCTTATCCAAACCTTGGGTTTTTTATTCCTCCTTCTCTGGAATCCAGTGGACCCACAGGTTATTTATCTTCATATAATATCAAAATTCTTGTAAGCTTTGCTCCTGTCTCTTATTTTTCTGCTCTAACTCTGTGATTAACTTATTTGATTTGAAGCAGTTCTCTTCAATCTCTGAGATTCTTTCTTATATTTGGTCCACCCTATATTTGAGGCTTTCCACTGTGTTTTGTATTTCCCTGAATAGAGTCTTCTTTTCTAGGAGATCAGATTGAGTTTTCTTCAAGATCTCAATTTTCTTAGTGAATTTTTATTCCAAGTCCTGTATTTTCTTTGTAGTTTACTTGTGTTGGTTATCCATTTTTTCTTGCATATCATGAGCTTTCTTACAATCCAATTTTAGAATTCTTCTTCTGTCATTTTAGTGTTTTGGGTTTATTCAGTCTCCATTTCTTGAGAGCTGGTGTATCTCCTAGAGGGATTGTTTTTGGTTTGATTTTTTGAATTAGAAATCTTTCTTTGGGCTATCCCCATCTGGATCAGCTGATGGTGCGCAGGTATCCTCTCTTTTGTATTTTCTTGATCAGTGACTGGGGGGAGCTCTTCCACCACACTTGGAAGGTACTCCTGATGGGATGGGTTACTTTTGGAGCCTACCCCTGACCAGGGAGGAGATCCAGTCCCAGCTTTTTGATCGACTGGGTGACCTAAACTGTTCTGGGTATCAAAGTCTTTTATACTGCATGCTTACGCACTGCACAGGCCTAGCAGGTTCTCCCTAGATCTCCGGAGACTAGGTTTTCTTCTCTCTCCTCATCTCCAGGGGTGGAGCCTACCACTTTTGGCAGGAGAGATGTGGGCTCAGGGGAGGAGGTAGCTCCCAAGTCTGCCCTGCACCCCAGCGCCCCAGTGGCTGTAACTCCCCTTGGCAGTTAGTCATCTCAGTAGTTCATTGATTGAGCCAGGCCTCGGGAGCAGATTGCAGATTGTGTAGGGCCAGAATTTGCCAGGAGAGTCTCTAGTCTGGGCGGGGGGGGGGGCTGCCTGCTGCACCATATGGCAGCTAGGCTGTGGACCCCCTCAATGGCAACTGCTTGCCCACTCACAGGGCACCAGCACTGGGGGCAACTGTTTAGGAGGTGGCAGGTGCCAGGTTGGGAGTCTGGGTTGTCAGGACGTCCCGTAGCCTCCTCTATGCTGCCTTCCCAATCACCTGTTCATCCATAGCCTTGCTCTTATTGACCCGCCTTGTGCAGTCTTATTCACCTGAGGCAGTTACAGCTTAGAGTCCCCAACTTAGTGAACAGTTCTGTAGGGCTGGCCCCGCTCATTACCAGAGGCAAAACATCTAACTGCCTCTCCTAACAGCTCAGTTCGGTTTTCTCCCATCTTGGAGCCGTCCTAGCACGGGGCTCCAGTGAGTTTCCACTAATGACTGTACTCTCCAGCACCTTCTTCTCCTGCCACACTTTTGCACCAATTTCAGACAAGTCCCTAGCCCGGTGGGTGTGGAGGTCATTTGGGAAGCAAGGAGTTGTCCTGTGGGTCTGATCCCACTTCACCTCCTGGCCCAGTGGGCCGGCACCCTCACACGCACCCTATTGTTTGTTTTGCACTCTCCAGAGAATGTGATCTTGTCTCCCGATCACCTTGTTTTTTCCTTTTTTGAGAGTCCCGAGATGAACCTCTGTGGATTCTCGATGCTGTCCTTGTAGGGGGGAGATCCATTCATGTGTAGGAAACCAAGATCTATGTCTCCTTCTCTGGGAGCAGGAGTCCGGGGGTTACCTTTACTCCGCCACTTTTCTGAATCTCATAAAAAATATTTAATTATTTCCTGTGAATCAGATATTTAGACCTATCAATTGTTTTACTGAATTTATTGGAAATATTATAAGGATATCCTGTTGCCAATTCTTAAACAATTATACAAAATAGTAAGCAATTAAGTGGGATTTCTTTTTATTATTGAAATTTTATTTCATCTTTTTTATTGTCAAATCTAATATCAAATCTATATAGACAGAAATATTATGAATACAATATCATGGTTATTATTTTATGTGAAAAGTGATTCACAATTCATTCACAATAGATTCTTCTGCAATGTGGACTAGTCCCAACAGGTAAACTGATGTTTGCATTTGCAAGCAACTTCTAATATTATTTTGCATATATACATTCATTAAAATCATGGTTCTAAAAAGCATTGACAATTCTACAAAAAATGAAAATGAATTATAGATGAAACTAAAAATGTTTCACTTGGAAACATAGACAAGCACTGAGGCTATTCTTAAGGTAACTTTCTTCTAGTCTATATGAACAAAAACACAGTGGAATTTCCATAAAGTGATTTAGTACTTTCCAGGTGTAGTTTGAAAAAAAATTATCAAATGATTGTTATTGGAATATATGTGTATGTATGTGTGTGTGCGTATGTATGTATACACAGAATTTGTATTCATTTTACTTAAACTTGTCTATAATACTGAGAGGGAGGAAATGCTCCTTAACTCTTCCTACAAAACCAGTATCACTCTCATACCAGAGCCAGAGGAGTAACACAACAAAAAAGAAAACTAAAGATGATTGTCCCTTATGCATAGATGCAAAAATCCTCAACAAATCACTAGCAAATTGAATTCAATAGCACATCAAGAAGATAATTCACCATGACCAAGTTGGTTTCATCCTAGGGATGTAAGGATGATAAAATACATGCACATTAAAAGGTTATTTACCACATAAACAAAATTAAAAATAAAAGCCATACAATCATCTGAATAGATGCAGAAAAAAACATTTGAAAAAATCCAGCACCCATTCATAATAACCATCAACAACCTAGGCATAGAAGGAACATATGCCAAAATTATAAAAGCCATATATGACAAACCCACAGCCAACATCATACTGTTAGGTTTATTCCAGGTGTGAACCCAAAAATTATGTATAGGAAAGAATGTGGTTACTGCAATACTTAGGGCTATAAAACAATAGCCACAGTAGTTTGGGGATTCCCTGGACTTTGCAGATCTGACAGAGGGCTACAATCAGCATTCTTTCTCCCTCCCTCCCTGATAGAGATGAAGGCTAAACCTCCTTAGCTCTCTTGATATGAATAACACCAGAGCTGAAGGATGGATGTGACTGGGGTAAAGGGGTCTCAGGAGTTGGTTGTTTGCAAAAGAACTAATTACAAGCAGCTGCTCTGGCCTACTTACTCCCCCCTGAAAAAGCCCTTTATAAAATTCAAGGCTCTCTCCTTTTCTTTCATGGACACGTTTTTGCCTCCACCCATCTGCACCCAGATGCTCAAAATAAACAGCATTTTGCTACACATGAGGCTTCGTGTGTCTCTCCCTTGGCTCTGGACCTAACAATACTGAATGAGTAAAAGCTAAAAGCATTCCCCTCAGGAACCGAAACACAGATGTCCATTCTTGCCACTTCGATTCAACATAATACTGGAAATCCTAGCCAGAGCAATCAGGCAAGAGAAAGAAATAAAAGGCATCCAAATTGGGAAAGAGGAAGTCAACCTGTCCCTGTTTGCCGACAATGTGATCTTATAACTAAAACTGCTACAGACTCCACCAAAAGACTTCTAGAATGGATAAATGAATTAAGTAAAGTCTCAGGTTACATAATTAATGTACACAAATCAATAGCATCCTTATATACTAAAAACAGTCAAGAGTCAAGAACTCAAAATCATTTACAGTAGTTACAAAGAAAATAAAATATCCACTGTTAGGTCTGGAGCCGAGAGAGAGACACACAAAGCCTCATGTGTAGCAAAATGCTTTCTATTTTGAACATCTGGGTGCAGATGGGTAGAGACGAAAAAGCATCCACCTGCGGGAGGGGAAAGCCTTGAATTTTATAGAGGGTTTCTTAGGGAGCAATGATTACCTGGGCCAGAACAGATGCTACAATAAAATATTTTTTTAAACAACCGATTTCTGGAACGCCTGGTTCAGTCTCATCCGGTAGAGATAAGGGAGGGGGTTAGTTCCTTTCTTATCAGGGGGGATAAGAATGCCACAGCTGTCTGTTAGATTTTACAAACTTTGGGGACTCTCCAGACTCTTGTGGCTATTATTTCACAAATCTCAGTTTTTAATTAACTACATTCTATCCTATATATGCTTCTTGAGTTCCCACCTGGACCAAACTTAACACCTACTAGTATACTTAATTAAAACTGTGAAAAATCTCTACAAGGAGAAGTATAAAACATTGAGTAAAGGAGACATAGATGACACAACGAATAGAAAAATATATCATGTTCATGTATTGGAAGAATCAACATTATTAAAATGTCCATACTGCCCAAAGTGATTTAGTCATTCAACAGATTTCCCATCAAAATCACAATGTCTTTTTTCATTGATCTATAAAAAATGACCCTAAACTTCATACGGAACAAAAAAAATCTTGAATAACCAAAACAGTGCTAAGCAAAAAGAACAAATCTAGAGGCATGACATTACCTGACTTCAAACTTTGGTTTGCCTTGTAGTATAATTTAAAGTACTACAGTAACCAAAACAACAGGTTACTGGTATAAAAGTAAACACATAGACCAATGGAACAGAGATACCAGAAATAAATTCAAATAGCTATTTCCAGCTGATTTTCCACAAAGCAGACAAAAACATACACTGCGTAAAGGTCACCCTGTTCAATACATAGTGCAGGGAAAATTGGACAGTGACATGGAGAAAAATGAGACTGCATACCTATTTCTTATGGTATGCAAAAATTAACTCAAGATTAATTAAAGACTTAAATGTAAGACCTGAAATCATAAAAATTCTAGAAGAAAATGTAGAAAAAACTCTTAAAGACATTGGCCCAGGCAAATAATTTTAATTAAGGCCCCAAAAGCAAATACATCAATAATAATACAACAATAAATAAATGAGACTTAATTAATCTAAAAAGTTTCTGCACAGAAAAATAAATAATCAAGAGAGTAATTGACAACCTACAGAATGGAAGAAAATATTTGCAAACTATACATCTGACAAAGGGCCTCTACAAAGCCTCTACAAAGAATTCTAACAAATCAGCAAGGAAAAAAAGTAACCTAATCAAAAAGTGAGCAAAAGACATGAACAGATCTCTCTCAAAAGATGACAGATAAATGGCCAACAAACCTGTTTAAACATTCTCAACATCAATAATTATCAGGGAAATGCAAATTAAAACCACAATGAGATATCACCTTTCCCCTGTCAGACTTGCCATTATTAAAAAGTCAAAAATAGGGGAGAGGGGTAAAGAAAAAAAATAAAAAATTAAAAAATTAACAAGTCAAAAAAATAGATGTTGGCATGGATGTGGTGAAAAGGGGAAGCTTGTACACATTTAGTGGGAATACAATCTAGCACAACTGCTATGGAAAGCAGTATAGAGTTTCCTCAAAGAACTAAAAGTAGACTTTCCATTTGATCCACCAATCCCACTATTGGATATCTACACAAAGGAAAAGAAGCCATTGCATCGAAAAGGCACCTGCACCTGAATGATTCTTGAAGCAAAATTCACAATTGCAAAGATATGAAACCAACCTAAATGCCCATCAATTCATAAGTGGATGAAGAAAATATGGTCTCACCATTAAAAGTAGTGAAATAATGTCTTCTGCAACAACAACTTAGATGGTCCTGGAGATCATTATCCTAAATGAAGTATCTCAGGAATGGAAAAACAAATGCTCACTTATAAGAAGCTAAACTAGTGATATATATGGTCATAAAGAGGTGTAATGGACATTGAAAACGATTTCTAGGGGGAGGGTCAGTAGGGGTGAGATATAAATCTACCTATCAGGTACAATGTACACTGTTCTGGTGACAGGTTCACTAAAAACCCTGACTTCAGCATAATACAATTCATCCATGTAACAAAAAACTTTAATACCCACTAACATTTTTCATATAAAAAAAGAAAAAAAAAGTGAGGATTAAACTTAAACTTAGGCCATTTTTATAAAATGTCAGCATATGATCAGGTTTGATGCTATTTGTGTTTTTACATGACAGATTCTAAGTAGTTTACAATTTTCAGCTATTTCTAAGTTGAGTATGATTTTAAATAATTTTTCTCTTACTCTGGATCTTTAATTTATTTATTTTTGCTTTTCCATGGCTTTTGGCTTATTACATTCAACAGACTACTAGAAAATTGGCACAGTATTTTCACTTTTTACATTAAGTATTTTATTTCATGATTTTAAATTATTAAAAATTGAATAGTCCTTGGTACTTTATTAAATTCACATATTATAATACATATTAAATTTTATACATTAAATATATATAAACTTAATCATTACAAGAGTTCTATGAAGAAAGCATTATGGTTATTTTGCAGATAAGAAAACTGAGGCTTAGATAATTTTAGTAACCTCCTAAAGATCAAACAATATCAATTTTGACTGTTACTTCTTAGCTTTATTTCTTTGATTAACATCTTTTATCTTTAAGATTATTTTGACCTAGTGCTTATTGGTATTTTTATTATAGTTGTGGAGAGATATGTATTTCATACCATTGATTAAAGTGTTTAATTTTAATGCTGGAGATTGAAGAAAATATATATTATATATATATATATATATCTGATTATATTTTTATAGTGCATCTGGAAATCAAACTTAGGAATTTAGTATAGTTTATACTACATTGATATGCATTTCTGAATCTGTCTACTACTTTATCTACTTAGAAAAAAAGGACTATTAGTCGTCCTCTAAATATATGGATTATATATATATATATGTGTGTGTGTGTATATATATATATATACATATATATATATATTTACCATTTGGTAATTTAGCTTGCACAGACTTCCTTTATTTTCTGGTCCAAAAATATAAGTGACCCTAAATGTTTATGAACTGGTAAAAATATTAAAAAATGAAATATATCCATAAATTGAATATTATTCAACTACCAAAGGGAATGAAATACTGATATATACTATAACATAGATAACCTTTGAAGATATACTAAATGAAAGAAGACTCAAAAGACAATATACTGTATGATTGTTTTTTATATAAAGTGTCCATAATAAGCAAATTCATAAAGACATAAAGTAGATTAGTGATGGCTCAGGACTGAGAAAAATGGGGAGATTAGGGGGTGACGGCTAATGGATGTGGGCTTCCTTTCAGGAGGTAAAAAATGTTCTAAAATTGATCATGGTGATAGATACATAATGCTGTAAATGTACTTAAAGTCATTGAATTTCCCACTTTAAATGGCTGAATTGCATAGTATGTGAATTTATCTCAGTAATGTTGTTAAGAGTAACTTACTAACAGATATAGATATAGATGCATTTAATTTTCTCATAGATTTTCTTCACGTTAAACAATTGTATAAAAAGTCCTTACTTTCTCAGTGTAGATGGCCTTGGTCTAAAGAAAGCAACTGATTAAATTGATCGAAATTAAAGTGTTACTAACTGATGTGTTGTCTTTAACTTTTTTGTAATGTTCACAGGAAGGGTGCTTAGAGTTAGCTTAGGTCTCATATTTCAAAACAATCACTTTCAGGGATTGGGAGGAACATTTCTTTTGAATAAAGGTTTCTTCTGAAATAACATTCCTTGGTGCTCTTCCCCATGTAATATCTGCATACATGTGGAAATTTATCTTTTTATCTTTCTGCAACAAACCTCCTTTTTAATTTTCTACTTCATGCTATCCTAACCCCAAATATTTGGGGACCTGAGATGGAGCATGATCTACTGGAAACTTAAAATTTATTTAGGGTAGACAACTGCAACTTTATGGAAGGACTTTCTTCCCCTAAACCAAGTTAAGTCCAGATTTTTTTCTTTTCTTTTCTTTACCAGTTTTTGGCTTTTAATATCTGAAAGTGCTACCATCCCTATCATCCATTAGCTAGTAAGGTATTTTTAAAAATGCAAACCTCTGACTGGAAGAGGATGAAGCTCAGCTTTATGACTCTGAAACTTCTCATTTTATCCATATAAAACAATACAGCTAGACTAATTTATAATAACTATTCATTGCTCTAGACAAGAATACAGTTTAATAGTGTTCATATTATCATTAAATTTCCTAAATTAGTATTGTCTTATATATAATTTGGCAGCAGGACTAAAAGGTTCTGTTCCATAGTCTTCAGGTGAAGTAACATGAATCTATTGTTAAAATAACAGAAGTGAGTTATTTTTGAAATTCTAACCTGAAATGTGGCTTGCTGAAGAGATTCTTGTTACTGATATGAAAAAAATCCAATAAAAAGAATGATAGAGTAAAAGGTCTTGATTGAGTCAAGAAAAGGTTATATGTTAACTAGAAATTGTAAAAAGTGTACATGAATAAGTATACATTTTTTTTGACCCAAAGAACTGAAATTTCAGCAAGAAATCACTGGAGGGACATGATAGATTCAAGTAGATAGGTGGGAAAGGTGACTGCAGTGTTTCCCTGTTAACTCCTTTCTTCCCTGCGGTGATTTTTCCTCAGAGGTGAGACTCTCATATAAAAGAATGCATAATCTGGAAAAATGAACTACTTTTCATTATATATAATTATATCACTCTGAGTTTGGCCAGGAAAATAGGGCCACTTTCAATTTCAATGGAAATAACATGATATATTTTAAAATTTAGGGCAAAAATGAATGTAGAGAGAGCTAGGGAAAGGAAGGTCTCTCTGGAAGGTTGCATGTGAAGGTCTACTGAGAAACTCAGCTTGAGGGACTGAAGTGTGTGGTTCTCAAAAGTTAATGACCAAACTGATGCAGTACTTCAGTCTGTCAGTGCCTGCACCAGCTGTCTCAGTCAGCAATAACAAAGTGTATGATCACCAAGAAATCTTAGAAGCTGCTGTCAACCTCAAGTTTGACCATTTATTTGGCCTCTGTGACCTCCTATGAGTAAAAGCCTTGCCTAACTTCTACCTTCCAAATCTCCCAAGAACTCACTTTCTGAAAATTCTAACCCCTAAAACAGAGCAGAGGAATTGGTAAATGAATATATCAGAAACTTTAATATCTAACAATTTATAATCTGGCAGTAATCATGGATGGGAAAAATAGATGGAGGTTGCATAGGAAAAAGCAGAAAATAATCTCTTTTATTTCAAGCACAAATTGTGCCCTCCCATTCAATCTTTAATTTCTACTTTCAAAACCTATTATTTGTCTTAATATAATATAGTCAAATTTCTTCAAAAAGTTAGTTCTTCCCTTGAAAGAATCTCAATCTCCCTCCCTCCATCCCTCCACCCTTCTTACTATTTTTCTTTCAAAGAATTAAAACAAATTCAGTGTATCTTTCTTTTTTTTCTACCTCTGTTTGAACACTTAAGTTTCTACAGTTTTTTGACAAAACTTATTGTTTGTGAAATAAGTACTTATATGTTCTCTGGAATAACTTTAGATGTCTTAATTAAATTCAACAATGCTTACCTTCTGTGAAGCAAATTCAAATGTCTCTTCATTAATATTATTTCTACACTTTATATGGATGTCTCTAATGGTAATATTTACACTGAAAAATATAAAAATTAAAACAACATGCTTATTGTAAAAAGAGTGTACAGACCAATGGGATTCTACTTCCAACTGACACATTAATCAAAAGTTATTCTAAAGTTAGACTCAAAAATTCTGTCATATTCAGTGTTTTTTCCTCACTTTCCCTTAAGATGAAATAACCATGGCTGTGTAGAATCTTTTCAATTTGATCAGGTTACATTTATTTATTTTTGTTGTTGTAGTGATTGCCTTTGGGGGCTTCTTCATAAATTTTTTGCCTATGCCAATGTCTATAAGAGTTTTCCTAATATTTTCTTATAGAATTCTTATAGTTTCATGCCCTAGATTTAAGTCTGATAGCCACCGTGAGTTGATTTTTATGAGAAGTAAAAGATACACATCCTGTTTTAATCCTTTACATGTGGCTATACAATTTTCCCAGCACTAATCACTGAATAAGGATTCTTTTCTCCAGTGTATGTTTTTATCTTATTTGTCAAAGATGAGATGGCTATAGGAGGATGGTTTTATACCTGGGTTCTCAGTTCTGTTCCATTGGTCTATCTCTTTGTTCTTGTGTGATAAACACACAATTTTAGTTACTATAGCCTTGCACTATAGCTTGAAGTATGGTAAATCGATGCCTGCCAATTTGTTCTTTTTGCTTAATATTGCTTTTGCTACATAGGGTCTTCTCTGGTTCCACATGAAGCATGGAATTATTTTTTCTAGATCTGTGAAAAAGTATGTTGGCATTTTAATAGGGATTGCGTTGTATCTGCAGATCTCTTTGGGCAGTATAAACATTTAATTTTTTTTTTTTAATGGTATGGTTTTCCACCTGTTTACATCCTCTGGTATTTCCATCCTCAGTGTCTTGTAGTTTTCCCTGTGGAGGTCTTTTAACTCCCTAGTTAAACATATGCCTAGATATTGTATTTTTCTTTGTTGCTATGTGAAGGGTATTGAGTCTTTGATTTGGTACTTAGTTTGACTGTTGTTGGTGTATACGAATGCTACTGATTTGTGTATGTTGATTTTGTAACCTGAGACTTTGCTGAATTTGTTTATCAATTCCAGTAGTCTCATGGCAGAAGGTTTGGCGTTTTCTAGATATAAGATCATATCATCAGCAAAAAGTGAAAGTTTGACCTCTTCTGCCCTCAATTGGATGCACTTGATTGGCTTCTCTCGTCTGATTTCTCTGAATAGGATTTATAGCACTATGTTGAATAGAAGTGGAAACAGAGGGCAACCTGGTCTTGTTCTAGTCCTAAGCGGGAATGCTTTAAATTTTTCTCCATTCAGTATGATGTCGAATGTGGGTTTGTCATGCATGGTTTGTATCATTTTTAGGTAATTCCTATCTATGCCTGTTTTGTTAAGCATTGTTATCATAAAATGGTGCTGAAGTTTGCTGAATGCTGCATCTATTGACAGGATCATCTGGTCTTTATTTTTGCTTCTATTTATATTGTGAGTTACATTTATAGATTTGCATATGTTGAACCATCCCTGCATCTCTGGGATGAAGCCCACTTGGTTATGATGGATTATTTTCTTTTTCTTTTGTTTTTTTGGCGTTTTGTTTTGTTTTTCCTTTTATTTTATCATATTACAGGGGTACACATATTGTTAGGGTTACATATATTCCCCTGCCATTCCTTCCCCCGCCCCCTGCCTTGTCAAAACATCAAGCGTTTCCAACCCCCATGTGGTGTGCATCACACCTATTTCTTAAGTATATATCCTTCCCCTCCTGCCCCTCCCATCTGCCTACCACCGGATAAAAGTTTTATTTTTTTTCCTTTATTAATCTTTTGGTTACATTGTATATCTTTGGCTTTCCCTACGAAGGGTTAGAGGTATTCCCTTCCCCGCCACACACAATGCTGGCCACAACCCTAAGATGTGTACCTCCCCCTCCCCCAAACCCTGGTGAACACTACCACCATTTGATGGATTATTTTTTGATAAGCACCTGAATTTGGTTTGCTAGAAATTTGTTGAGAATTTTTGCATGTGTATTCATAAGGGATATTGGTCTGTAGATTTATTTTCTTGTTGCATCCTTTCCTGGTTTTGGAATCAGGGTGATGTTGGCTTTATAAAATGTGTTGAGGAGGATTCCTTCCTTCTCGATGCTGTGGAATAATTTCTGCAGGACAGGCATCAGTTCTTCTTACCCACCTTTCCAGGACTTTGCTTTTTAGAAGGTTTTTTGTTTATATTATTCCTGCTTCAATTTAAATACTTGATATTGATCTGTTCAGGAATTCTATGTCTTCCTGACTGAGCCAAGGGAGTGTGTTTCTAAGAATTTGTCCATTTCATTAATGTTTTCAAGTTTATGTGCATATAGGTTTTATAGTATTCATAGATTATATTTTGTAATTCTATGGTATCAGTTGTAATTTCTCGTTTTTCACTCCTGGTGGAGCCTATTAGAGTCTTTTCTTTTCTGCTTCTCTTTAATCTAGAAAGAGGAGTGCCAATTTTGTTTATTTTTTTCAAAGAACAAACCTTTTGTTTTATATATCTTATATATAGTTTATTTCTTTACTTCTGCTCTGATCTTTGTTATTTCTTTTCTTCTGCTGGGTTTTGAGTTGCTTTTCTCATGCTTCTTCAGTTCTTGACATGATTCATTAGGTTGTTGATTTGAGATCTTTCTGTCTTTTGGATGTAGGCATTTATGGATATAAATTTATCATTTAGTTCAAATAATATTTTTATTTCCATCTTAATTTCCTCTTTAAGCCAATAATTCTCAAGAAGAATGCTATTTAGTTTCCATGACTTTGTGTAGAGATGAGATGTTCCTTTGGAGTTGATTTCTAATTTTATTCCACTGTGGTCTCAGAAGATGCATGGTATAATTTCTACATCTTTAAATATTTTGAGACATGCTTTTTGGCCTAGGATATCATCAATCTTAGAGAATGTCCCATGTGCTGATGGGAAAAAAAACATATATTCAGTGGTTTTTGGGTAGAATGTTTTGTAAATGTCAGTCAGGCCCATTTGTTCTAGAGTTCTGTTTAAGTCCATTGTTTCTTTGTTTATTTTCTGTTTAGAGAATCTGTCTTGTTCTGTCAGAGGGATGTTGAAGTTCCCTGCTATTACAGTGCTAGTGTTTATCATTTTGTGTAGATCAAGTAGGATTTGCTTTATGAATCTGGGTATACCTGAGTTAAGTGCATAAATATTTAGAATTGTTATCTTGTTGAACTGTACACTTCACCATTATATAGTGACCATCTATGTCTTTCATTACTGCTGTTGATTTGAAGACTAAATTATCTGAAATCAGAACTGCTACACCAGCTTTCTTTTGGTTTCCATTTGCATGGAATATTCTTTCCCATCCCTTCACCTTGAGTTTGAATGCATCCTTGTGGGTTAGGTGTGTTTCCTGAAGACAGCAGATACTTGCCTTGTGTGTATTTATCCATTGAGCCAGCCTATGTCTCTTTAGTGGACAGTTCAAGCCATTCACATTTGTTGAAAGAATTGATCAGTGGGGTAATTTTCTGTTCATCCTGTTGAGTAGAACTTTGTTGATTTGTTTTCTCTCTTTAGCCATTGTGTTATCTGGCCTTTGACCATTAGTTTTTGGATGATTTCACATTGGCGAGCATCTACTGTGCTGCTCAATGTGTAATGCTTTTATGAGTACTTCCTGGAGGTCAGGTCTTGTCTTAATGAATTCCCTCAGTCTCTACTTCTCTGAGAAGGTCTTTATTTCTCCTTCATATAAAAAACTTAGCTTTCCATGGTACAGGATTCTAGGCTAGCTATTATTCTGTTTGAGAAGAGTGAGAATAGGGCCCTAGTCTCTTCTTGATTGTAAGGTCTCAGTTGAGAAATCTCCCATTATCCTGATGGGTTTTCTTTTGTAGGTTCCCTGCATCTCTCAACTTATAGCTTGTAGGAGGACCTCTTTCATTGTTATTTTGGCCAGTCCAATGACTATTTGTCATGGTGTCTTCCTGTTTGCAATGAATCTCCAAGGAAACTATCACAAGAGCAAACAGACAACCTACATAATGGGAGAAAATATTTGTGTGCTACACATCTGATAAAATGCTTATAAATAGAATATATATAGAACTCAGGAAAATCAGCAAGAAAATATCAAACAATCTTATAAAAAAGTGGGCAATGGACATTAGCAGGAATTTTCAAAAGTAGGTAGGCTAATAGCCAACAAATGTATGAAAAATGCTCAACATCTCTAATAATCAGAGAAATGCAACTTAAAACCACAACGAGATATCACTTATCTCCAGTGAGAATGGCCTTTATTAAAAAGTCCCAAAACAATAAATGTTGGCATGGATGCAGAGAGATAGGAACACTCTTACATTGCTGGTGGGACTGCAAACTAGTACAACCTCTGTGGAAAGTAATGTGGAGATACCTCAAAGAGATACAAACAAACTACAATTTGATCCAGTAATCCTATTACTGGGCATCTACCCAAAGGAACAAAAGACATTCTATTAAAAAGACTTCTGCAATGGAATGCATATAGCAGCACAATTCACAATTGCAAAAATGTAGAAACACCCCAAGTGCCTATCAATACATGAGTGGATTAATAAAATGTGTTATATGTGTATTGTGGATTTCTACTCAGTGACAAAAGACAATGATGATACAGCACCTCTGGTATTATCCTGTACATAGCTGGAGCTCATTCCACTATGTGAAGTATCACAATAATGGAAAAACAAGCACCATATGTATTCACTATCAAATTGGTATTAACTGACTGACTTAACTGGCCAACACATAAGTGCACATATAGTAGTATGTGCAGGTGTTTTTTCAGGTGTCAGGTAGTATTTTCAGGTGTCATGCAGGTGGGAGGGGGGAGGAGAGGATGTATGTATGCACACCTAATGGGTGCAGTGTGCACCATATTGGGGATGGACATGCTTGAAACTCTGACTTGGGTGGTACAGAGGCAATATATGAAACCTAAACATGTGTACCCCCATATAATTCTGAAATAAAAAGTAATTAGCAAATAAAATATATAAAAGAATGAATAAATAAATAGAATCACCAGTTCTGTTCATGTGATTTTCATTATTTACAGATGAATAGTACTTTTTGGTAAGAGCCACTCTATTTTAATCTCAAATTTGTATTTTATTATGATAGATCCACATAAGACCACTACCTAACATATTATTATTTATCTACATATATTAACATGTAACATTTCATGTTTCTCTCTTTTGTCCAGGAAAGCTGTCATTTCTGATCATTTAGTTGTATTTGATCTGCATATGGAGATACTCCTTTCAATATAAAACAAAGATGGAAATCTGAGTTTCTGTTTTAGGGCTTAATAGTCATCTGATTTTTCAGGGCTTCCCTAGAAGACATGATCTGTAAGCATGTCAAGACTTCACATACCTACTTATGAATTATTGAAACACGATTGTTCTTATTTGGGCATATTTCACTTCTAAACACTTTGTACACCAAAGATTGTTTATTGATGAACCAATGAGATGGATTCCATTTAAGAAATTTTATTTTTTTAGATTCCATAATGCAATTTTCTTTCATCATAAAAGTTATCAATAAAATGTTTTCTCCTATTTATTTCTGATATTAGTAATTTGTAAGTTCTGTCTTTTTTTCTTAGTTAATCTGTTAAAAAGCTTATCAATTTTATTGATTTTTTTTTTAAAAAAACAGCTTTTGTTTTCATTGATATTCCTGTTTTTATTTAATTGTCTTTTGCTCTTCTATTTCATTTCTTCTGCTTACTTTGGATTTAATTTTAACTTTGTTTTTTTGTTTCCTAAAGTGAATTTTATATTATTGATTTTAGACATTTCTTTATTTCTAATATATGCATTTAATGTTATAACTATTCCTCAGAGTAATGCTTTAACTGCACTTCACAAATTTTAATAAATTGTGTTTTGATTTACATTTAGTTGATAATATATTTAAATTTTTCTTGATAGTTATACTTTGACCTAAGTGTTATTTAGAACTGTGTTGTTTAATCTGCAAGTATTTTGAGATATTGTAGATATCTTTATGTTATTCATTGCCAGTGTTATCATATTGTGGTATGAGAGCATACTTTGTATAATTTCTATACTTTAAAATTTTTTAAGGTATATTTTATAGCCTGATATATGTACTATCTTGGTAAATGTTACATGTGAACTTGAGAAGAATTTTTATACTGCTGTTTTTGAATTTAGTGTTCTACAGATTTCAATTAGAACTGATTTATTGATGTTGCTGTTGAATTCAACTAGATGGTAACTGATTTTCTACCTGCTGAATCTGCCCACTACTGATGCAGGAATGTTACACTATCCCACTATAATTGTAGATTAATATCTTTCTTCTTGCAGATCTATCAGTTTTAGCCTTATGCATTTTGACACCTAGCTGTTAGATGCATGTAAATTTAAGATTGTTATATCTTCTTGGAGAATAGACTCCTCTATAATTATGAAATGTCCCTCTTTGTTGTGATCACTTTCCTTGCTCTGAAGTCAGTCCTGCCTTACATTAAACTACTCCAACTTTCTTTTGATTACTATTAACTACTCCAGGTTTCTTTTGATTACTATTATCATGTCATATTTGTCTCTATCTCTTTACTTTTAATCTATATGTCTCTATGTATTTCAAATAGTTTTCTTATAGACAATATATAGTTGCACCTTGTTTTATGATCCACTCTGACAATTTTTTTTTAAATTGGTACATCTAGACCATTGAAGTGTAACATGATTATTGATGTAGTAGGATTAATTTTTATCATATATATTGCTGTTTTCTATTTTTGTGCTTTTTTGTTGCTCCTATTTTTTCTTTCACTTCTTTTTTTGCCTTTTGCGGTTTTAATTAAGCTTTTAATATGATTTTATTTTCTCTCCTTTCTTGACATATCAATTACACTTTCTATGTTGAATGAATGTAATTGACAGATTTTTTAAGTGCCTACTATGTATAAGATGTCATCTAGGCCCAAAAGATGGCGGATGAGAAACCCCGCCAGACAGAGTGTCTCTGAAGAAAAGTCAGATTCTAGCAGAAATTAGAAGAAAGAAGCAAGAAGACGAGCCTACATCGGATGAGGGTTGGCAGGAGGAGTACCTGAGACCATGGGAGACTCAACGGGAGGAGGCTGCGGAGGAGAACTGGAGGCTGGGACCCCCGGAGCAGCCCGGAGACCAGCAGGAAGGGTAGGTGGATATGCCATTTCCCCTCCCCTGCATCCCAGACTGCTGGTGGGCTCCCCAGCAAGCGGAGGGACTTGTGGACACCAGCCCAACGACGATCGCCGCCAGTGAGAGGTAAGCCAGTAGCGGACCCGGCACCAGGCTCCCAACTCCCTCGGGGCACCTCCGTGTGCACAGACCCGAGCTGCGTGACAGACGCCATATTGCCTCCTCCTCCCCTCCCCTGACCCTACCCGCGGCTGCCCAGAGAGACAGAGAGACAATAGAGCCACCAGCCGGAGGCACCTGCAGGGAACGAGACCTTCCCATTTGGGGCCCTACAGCTGACTAAGGGGAACTCAGACTGTGAGCTCTCTGCCCGCCAGCCCTCCCAGGTGCTGCTAGCACGGTGATCCCAGGAGAACGGGGCAGAGCCTGAGGTTGAGAGACATAGACCTGGCTTGGGCTCCCTGTGGGTGAATTGGGACAGGTACTCGTCTCCCTGGTGGGGACAAAGTTTGAACTCTGGGACCCAGAGGTCAGACCTGCAGACCACATCCCGTGCACCGAGGCCTCGCATTGCCCGGGGCACAGAAAGGATATACGTGAACAGCCTGCTGAGGTGTGTGTGCCTTCAGGGGCAGATCGGCGTCTTAGAGGGCAACCTTCCCCCCAAAGGGAGGCCGTGCACCCAGCCCAGGTGGCGTTCCTGCGCAGGGAAACTCCCCGCTGGCATCACAGCCAGGTGAGGCCTGGTGGCATGTGGTCTGGCCTGCTGACAGAGGCCCAGGAGTAGCCACGGACTTGGGGACGGTGGAAAGAGGTCAGGCCCCCTCCAGACTGCGGGTATCAGACAGCCCCACCCCCACAAGCAGACTCTCTGACTGAGCGAGGCCCTTCCAGCCCCTCCCTGTCAGCTTTGCCTGGAAGCAGAGAACAGAACTTTGACCCCTGCTGACGACATTGGTGGTGTCTGAGGGCGAGCTTACCCAACTCAGCTCCGCCCAGACTCTCTCCTAGACCACCCCTCACTGAAGGGGAGAAAAGGACACACCTGGAAGCCCCAGGGCCCCACCCACCACCTGAGGCACTAGAGTTCTCTCTTCAGGAACAAGAGCTGATAACAGGACACAAAAACAACAGCGTAGCCTGTTCCTCCAAGCAAGCAGCACCTACTGACAGGGAGAGCATCCTGCACACCCTTTTCACGACACCTACTGACTCATTATACAGGGGGTGGTCGAATCTCACCCACAGGCACCACCTACCGGCTCAGAAACTAAACAAAGTGTGTGAATACCCAAACAAAAACCTAAAGAAAAGAAACAACAACTGACCGACATGGGAAGAAATCAGCGAAGGAACTCAGGAAATATGAAGAACCACTCGGAAAACACACCCACAAAGAGGAGCCCCAGCCCCCTAGAAACGGACACCAACCAAAATCAGGCAACCAAAATGACAGAAGAGGAATTTCGTATGTGGATCATAAGAACACTCACTGACCTGCAAGAACAACTCAATAACCAGCACAAAGAAACCACAAAAAGCCTCCAGGATCTAGAAAAAAAGTTCACTAAAGAAATAGACACAATGAAGAAAAGTATAACCAAACTCCTGGAAATGAAGAATCAAGTCAGGGAACTACAGAATACAGTGGAAAGTCTCAAGAACAGGGTAGACCAAACAGAAGAAAGAATCTCAGAGATTGAAGATAACACCTCCAATTAAATAAATCAGTCACAGAAATAGATCAGAGAAACAAGAGAAAAGAGCAAAGCCTACAAGAGCTGTGGGATTATGTGAAGAAACCTAATGTGAGGGTCATAGGGTTACCAGAAGGGGAAGAAGACAACACTCACAGGTTGGACAAGCTATGTTAAGATATAATAGAGTTAAATTTCCCAGGCCTTGCTAATAATCTCAATATACAACTTCAAAAAGCTCAGAGGACCCCTGGGAGATTCAATGCAAATAGGAAGACATCACGACATACAGTCATCAGACTGACCAAAATATCAACTAAAGAGGCCCTTCTAAGAGCTGTAAGACGAAAGAAGCAAGTAACTTACAAGGGAAAGCCAATTCGAATAACATCAGACTTCTCTAATGAGACTTTACAAGCAAGGAGAGACTGGGGCCCCATTCTCACTCTTCTGAAACAAAACAATGCCAAGCCTAGAATCTTATTTCCTGCAAAACTAAGCTTCATATACGAAGGAGAAATAAAGACATTCTCAGACAAGCAAAGGCTCAGAGAATTCACCAAGACAAGACCAGCCCTACAAGAAGTACTCAAAACAGCATTATGCACAGAACACCATAAGAATAACCCACAAATATAAAAACAACCAAAACCCAAAGATTAAAGGCCAGATACTATAATGGCTCAAGACGGAAATCATAGCAACAACATCCAACCCAACAGAATGAACAGTAATCTACCTCACCTATCAGTTCTCTCAATAAATGTGAATGGCTTAAACTCTCCACTCAAGAGACACTAGGCTGGCTGAATGGATAAGAAAATACAGGCCAAGTATATGCTGTCTTCAGGAAACACATCTAACCTGCAAGGACGCATATAGACTAAAAATAAAAGGGTGGAGATCAGTATTCCAAGCAAGTGGAAGCCAAAAGAAGGCTGGCGTGGCAGTTCTAATTTCGGACAATTTAGTTTTTAAACCAACAAAAGTAGTGAAAGACAAAGAGGGTCATTATATAATGGTGAAGGGCACAGTTCAACAAGAAGAGATAATAATTTTAAATATATATATGCACCCAACTTAGGTGCACCCAGATTCATAAAGCAAACCTTATTGGAGTTAAGCAAATGGATTAATAGAAACTCCATAATCACCGGAGATTTCAACACCCCACTGACGGCACAAGACAGATCCTCCAAACAGAAAATTAACAAAGAAATAATGGACTTAAACAAAACTCTAGA
>VSMD01029888.1:0-43872 GCA_008750895.1 Mirza zaza
ACTCGAATGTTTATAGCAGCACAATTCATAATTGGAAGGCTGTGGAAACAGCCCAAGTGCCCATCAATCCAAGAATGGATTAATAAAATGTGGTATATGTATACCATGGAGTACTATTCAGCTCTAAGAAACAATGGTGATATAGCACATCTTATATTTTCCTGGTTAGAGCTGGAACCCATACTACTAAGTGGAGTATCCCAAGAATGGAAAAACAAGCACCACATATACTCACCAGCAAACTGGTATTAACTGAGCAGCACCTAAGTGGACATATAGGTACTACAGTAATAGGGTATTGGGCAGGGGGGAGGGGGGCGGGTATATACATACATAATGAGTGAGATGTGCACCATCTGGGGGATGGTCATGTTGGAGACTCAGACTTGTGGGAGGAGGGGGGAAAGGGCATTTATTGAAACCTTAAAATCTGTATCCCCGTAATATGCCGAAATAAAAAAAAATGTCTGAAACCACAAATAGTACTGAACCCTGTATATACCATGGTTTTTCCTACACATACAAATCTATGATAAAGTCTGAGGTGCGACAGCTAAACTAGCACACATTTATTTTTCCTTCTTCACAATTTCATGGACAGAAGAATTGTTCTTACTGTAGATAGCAAGCTTGGCATATGATATATTTTTTTCCTTACTAAGTCAAAAACTTTCATTTTTTCTCTTAACAGAAGCACTTTATGGAATCTCTCTGGCACATCCCAATTGTGAGCATCACTACTCTTGTGCTCTGGGACCATCACTAAGTACAATAAGGGTTACTTGAACACAGGCACTGGGATACCGCCACAGTTGGTCTGCTAACTGAGCCGGCTGTTAAGTGACTAGTGGACAGGTGGTGGAGACAGCGTGAAGATGCTGGACAAAGGGACAAATCTCATCCCAGGCAGGAGGGAGTGAGATGCTGGACAAAGGGACAAGTCTCATCCCAGGCAGGAGGGAGTGAGAGGGCGAGAGAGATTTCATCACATTACTTAGAATGGTGCGCAACTGAAAACTTACGGCTTGTTTACTTTTGGAATTTCCCATTTAATATTTTCAGACTGTGGTTGACTGAGGTACCTGAAACTGCACGAAGCTAAACCATGGATAAGGGGGACTATCGTAACACTATTCCAAAGCTAAATCAATACACTTATCAGAATTCGTTCTCATCTGCCCCATCTCAAGGTTACATTGTTTTCGGAAATCGTATTTATGTTTTTTTCCCATTTATTAATTAACCATATATGCATGATAAGTAATTTTATAATTATTTTAATAAGAAAGAATTCAAAAGATCCTCCAAAGTAAGAGTTTCAATCTACTGTTTAGACTAAAGCTTTTCTTGTGGATTGATGGTAGCTAATTTCAGGAAGTCAACTGATTTATTGTTTCTTCCACTGGCATTTCACTTGAGCAGTCTAAATGATGGCTCACCCATAGAGGGAAAATATAAACCCTAGTGACAGCAAATATAATTTTCCTCCCAATTGTGCATTTCTATATATACGAGGTGTTCTGGGCTGAATTGTGTGCCCCCTAAATTCATACGTCGAAGTCCTAACCCCCAGTAGCTCAGAACAGGACTGTATTTGAGATAGGGCCTTTAAAGAGATGATTATGCTAGAATGAGGCTGTTAAGAAAGGCCTTAATCCGATCGGATCGGTCTCCTTTTAAGAATAGAGAAATTTGATGTGAAAGAGAGACACGAGGGCATCACACACAGAGGAAAGCCCAGGTGGGGACACAGCAAGAAGGTAGCCATCTGCAAGCCATGGCCTCAGAAGGAACAAACCTGCTGACACCTTGATTTTGGACACCCAGCTTCCAGAACTGTGAGAAAATAAATTACTGTTGTTTAAGCCACCCAGTCTGTGGTATTTGGTTAATGTAGCCCTACCAAGCTGATACACTATATTTACACATATATTAAAATACATACACACATTCAAACACTGTAGAAATGGATGCGTCTGTCCATCCGTACTCACACACAAACACACCCACCCCTCAGAGATTATTACATTCTTCAGTTGAAGGCTTCCCAACATATCATTGCCAAATACTGAAAATCCCAGTTTACCAAATTCTTTTGGAATGGAGTGCATCGTCATTATGCATGTGAAGATGTTTTCATCTCATAGTGAAATGTTTAGGTTGATCTTGGAAAATATTCCTTTTGTTTTTAAACTGCATTAAGAGATACAAAGCTCTTCATGTCTATCCAGTTTGCTAAAGCAAGTTCAGATGCTATTTCATATGATGTAGGATTATATAAAGATGATGAGATTGGCTAATGATTAAACAGAAAGAATTTGGGGAGCTAAAATATATTCTATAGTTAGTCACCTTTTCATTTTAGGTCAGTTTTGCTAGTATTGCTGGATTGTTCCTATGCTCAAGAAAATCACTAAAATAGGATTGAGGGTTTTTTTTTTTGCCAAGGATTTTGGAAGCTCTGCTTTGTCATATGTGATGATAGTAATAAATAAATAATTCCTCTGGTATTAATGATATTAACATTTCATGTAACTCATTCATTAAGTTCTCAAGTGAATGCCCAAAGCTATTATAATTCAGTACATAGTCACTTAGTATGAAACACACTCCTCCTAAAGCACTATATCCATTTTAAAATTGATAGCACTATCAGGTCTACAAGGTCTTGAGAAGAATTTCATTTTCCTGCTCGTCTAAAGTGATCGTGCTATGTTTCCTGACCTTCAAAAGCTTTTTGTCATTTTTCTGCCATGTAGCTTAGAGGTTCTTTCCTCCATCCATTTCATTTAAATATGTGCTGTGTGGGTAAATCCAATAAACTAAGTAGCCATTTAGTTAAAACCCTCATGGGGTCAGAGCTCTAGGGAACATTTCAAGACACTGATGTTCCTTTTTCAACTCTGATTTCCTAGATCATTGATCATCTTCTACCAGCTCTTTGAAATAGATCCTCTTACCACATGTCCCTAATCCCCTGTGTTGAAAGGAGGGCTAGGTCTGAGAGCCAGCAGCTGGTCCTCCACTCAGGATGGCTGAAAGGAGAGGAAACTCTTCCTTTTCTTCACAATCAATAGCCTAAAACTGTCCCAAGGAGAGGTGAGCCCTGGGCATTGCAGGACAAGAGTCCCTGAACGTGAGTGGGACTTTACCGGCCTCGCTCCCTAGGGCACAGCCAATGTGAGAGGCTTTGCTCCTAAACAAATCTCCCCTCCCTTTTCCAAAGATAAATCACACAGTCAAAGATGCCTGTAGGGTTTCAGGACATTTTTCTTACTCTTAGTTCTCCCCTGGCCGGATACCACATCAAGGCTGAGGTTGTGGAAGAAGGTCAAGTGAAAACCCAGGGCCTTGTAAACAGTAAGTGCTTAATACTGTGGAATAGAGATGAAGGAATGAGGAGGAAGGTATCATTTTTTAGATGTGTCCACTTAAAATAAGGCATTGCACTACTTGTATGCTTTCCATTGCAGGTCTTAAGTACACCAGTTACATGATAAATTTAAAAACAGGTTTTTATTTTTTATTTTTTAGGACATCACAGTTTTAATTGACTGCAGACACTCCAATCAATTTTTCAATCAACAATAGGTTTTACCTTGCAGACAGGATTCTGTGGTGAAATAAATCTGGAAAGGACCGGGTTAGACCAAGCGAGAAGGGTTTTTTAAACCGCAGCCCTCCTGCATAACTTGAATTTCAGTGAGATGACCGCGGTATTCAGTGATTATCGAACTTGTTTAGGCACAGAACTTGTTCTGTAAGATACCTGGAAAAGTTTGTGCTAAATAGCCTTTAATCGTCAGAAGGAATGAACCGTCCATTGCCTTAACTGACTGGAACAGAATGTTTATATCTTCTCCCACGTGTTTTGGGGATGGAGAGGGCAGTCCAGGAAGGTAAGGAAGGTGAAGTCCAGCCCCCTTGTAAAAATAGTTGCTCCACTTTTAATTTCCCCCAAGAGGAGTGTACACATGTGGCACACATATCGCTGCCAAGTTTATCTTAAAATTTTTTTCCCATTAAAAATATATTTTGGGATGATAAGCATTTATTATGCCATTTCATATTAGAGAAAGATCGTGCAGGTACAGAGCAGAGGTGACAGGGCACTGTAGCAGAGTTTCAAAAAGAAAGGAGAAGCAAAAACAAAATTTGAAGATGCCTAAGGGTAGAAGCAGCTTCTCTCTTTACTCCTAAACTGATAACAGAGCCAGACAGAAGAACATGCAATTCTAATGAAACCAACAAGAATAATAGGTGCTGTGGGGAAGCAAACCAAGATGCTCGCGCTAAGCCACCTGCCTCGGGACCCTAAGCCACCTGCCTCGGGACCGGTGCCTGTTGTGATACCTCAGCTGCACTATATTTGTTTGGTTATTTAGTAAATACAATCCATTTTCCAATGATGACTGATTCTTATTCTAATATGCATTTTAAGAGATTTGGTCATGTTTACCTATAAGTTCGACACCAAAGAAATGATTAATTTAATGTATTAATCACCTTGGTGTGGCCACTAAAGAAATAGTTATGGATATTATATTGCAATACAGAAAAACTTAAGTTTTAGGGTTAAGTGAAAAATATATAGATAAGCATATCTATTTTAATTCTATCTATCAAAAACTGTGAAAAATAAATATAATTAAAATTAAACTGTGAATAGTGATTATCTTAGAGAGATGTAATTATAGAGATTTTTTTCCCACTCTCCTCTCAAAAATTTTTTAATGTTGGTCTACAACTTACATTGTTTAAAATTTGCATATTTTTAATGATCTGGTTTCATTTTCAAGTGTGATTTTCTTATCACGGGGCCATTCTTTTTTAACTTGAGTTACTCATTTCAAGTTTTAGAATGAAGATAAATTGGAAAAAATAGAGATTGATTAAAAACTTTTTTTTTTAATTACAGTTAAATTTCCAGGAAATCTCTGTCCTGTTGATTACTAGATGACTGAAAAGACAATAAAGTCTGCTTCATTCTGAGTTAGAGCAGATGGCTTTCATTATAAACAAGGTATCCATTTTAAATTAACTTCCAATTACACTTTTCCTCCATCTTCGAAGGGGATTGAATACCTTCACTCTCTGAAATCAGTGGGCAGTTCTGCACAATATTTGTTGTTTTTTTCATTGCAACGAACGCTAGCAAACAAATTTTCACTAACCCTACAAGAAATCTCAAAGTATATTTTTCATACATCTATATTCACATATAACAAAACAAACCTCTCACCAGATAACAATGGATGTTTTTCCTTTTGTAGTCAATGCTAGAAATTATGTGCAATATTGAACTCAAAATTAATATACTACAAAAGTTTACAGAATCTTTTAAAACATAGACCTAGGACTAAATTTACTTACTGTGATCACACTCAAGTCTATCAGTCACTTGAAGAAGAGAGATGACAAGTAACCAGTTCCCCCTCCACCAAATAGAAGTTATCCAGGTTTTATCCCCAAGAAATCAGTTACCTGTTTTTTTAAAGGTCCCAGATTAGGCACATTGGCCTTCTGTATTATATTTTCAACATAGAACCTACTCTGTCAAACAATTAAAAGGTAAACTTGTGTTATGATTCTGTGAGTAAATGACGATACAAAATAACCAGGTAGTTAATTTTAAAGCTTAATGCCATGATCATGCATTTCTGGCTGACTCCTGTGCATTCCATCTCTTAAGGGTATGATCCTGGGCAACTTCATGAATTATTTATGTGATATGGTACCTCAATCCATAAAACAGACAGCATGTCCTTTCCATAGGAAAGAAAACTAGGAAGGAAACATATGGCTAAAAATCTAGAATTGAAACTACTGATTTCCTTGTTTATGCCATATGGAAAGAGAAATCTGTAGCAAATCTGAGAGGAATTCAAAAAATCAAAATTCCATTACCCACTTTCATTGGTTTATAATATCACTGGAATATGAATTTTGCCTCCTGGTGTTCCTTCGTCCTTGCAAAGCCTATGGACAATCCTATTATTGAAATATTAAAAGATTCTTTGCTGAAATCTCTGTAAATACATCATATTTTCTTAATTCATTTCAGATCACAAATTTCATGTAGTGTCTATAATATTTTCCTCTTAATGGTATACTCTAGTGATCTTTATCCAGGGAAGCAAATAATATTAGTGCCAGGTGCTCTGTGCTGACAAGCAAAGCTGAATGCATTTACATTTGTAAATATCCACTCCAGGAATATCATTGCTCGTTTTGTTTTGTTTTGTTTTGTTTTACCATCGATGTTTGCAGAGCCATCAACCATCCCAGAGCAATCTGTCTTGCTTGTCTGTGCTCAACTGTGAAAATGCATCTTGATCTCCTCTTTATTCCCCAAAGCCATGACTCCAGCATTTTTAGCAGATATTTATTACTAATTGATCTGGTATCTTCCTGTCCCCAAAGCGCATGATGTCTCGACCACAGTTTTGAAGAGCAATTGAGTATTTCAATTACATGCAAAATTCCACCTTCTACCCTTCTCCCAACTAAGGTGGGACTAGGCAAGCATAGCTAGCAGTCTTTAATAACTCAGAACAGAGAAAAACTGGTGCCTTTGCTTTGTTTGCTCTAACTAAAGGAGACATTCATATATTTTCCATTTCCATTTTCATATTTTCCACATATTATTCTTCAGGGGATACAGTTACTACCTTGGATTTAGGATACTTTTTCATGGAGTTCATAATTTGTAGTTGATTAAATGATACTTTCTGGTCAGCTTATGAGATGTGCTAGATTTTTTTATCCTCTAAACTTTGTGTACTGTGTATAATTGCTCAGTAGTTTAAGATCACTTTTTCTTGCCCCATTAAAATGTTAGAAAACAAATAAATCTAACTGAATAGTTTTCCCTAAACTGTTTATACTAAGTTAATAATCTATTAATAATATGTAATGAGAGGTAACACTGAAATGGGAAAACACACATTATTTTGACAAATTACCCTCAGGGTCTGATAAGTCTTAACTAATTATTTATGCACAGTGAAGAGCAATTTGGTAAACAAGCACACCAAGCCTTGCTAAATCATGTTGAAATTTGGTTCCAATTCATCTCACACCTTCTAGGAATGACCAGCAAAACTACAAAGTGACTTATAAAAAATTCCACCAGGTACTGATTTACCAGAGGCTTCGAGAAAGTGGTTACATTTGATTAAACAATCAGTAGAACAAAAAAATTAAAATAAAACTAAAAGACACAACATTGCAATGTCATAGGTCTGCTGCCTGATTTCTTTTAGTTTAGGATTGTTTACTTTGAGATCAGGTCAGTTTGTCTTAGATATTTTAATTCTTAAGATTAAGGCATTGATTTAGGTAATTTAGAATAATCCCACTTAAACCTTCTATTTTACCCATGAGAAAATTGAGGCCCTGAAAATTTGGTTGCCTTGTCTAAGGTCACAGAGGTAATGACCTCGAGCTCAGGCTCAGAGGCCAAGTGTGCTGCTAAGAGCACCAAATTCATAGAAGGGCCAGTTCTAATGGAGGAATAGTAACCCAACCACATTCCAGATTGCTTTTCATGGCTCTAAAAATCTTTATACGTAAAAAAAAAATTCTTTTTTTCCTGATGTCTAATGTCCTAGTCTAGTTTCAGTTGGATTTGGGAATCTATAAGCACTTGACTGATGATATATATTGATACCCTTGAATTTTCTCATGTGTCTGTTAAAACATCAATCTTTTAGACTATTTCTCCAAAAAAAAAAAAAATCTTTAGCTAAAATACTTGGGGAAATATTTTATGCTATGTATTTCTTTTAGAGATGAAAATCTTTCTTTAAAGGAAAGTTTTTAAGAAAATGTATTTGGCCACAGAAAACTTTTTGTGTGCATAGCAGTTATTTTAATAACAATTATTCATTCACATGTGTCAGCACACACAGCATGCTGTTTTGCCTTCACATGGTGTTTGTGATGGTTAATTTTACCTGTCAACTTGACTGGGCCAAGGGATGCCCAGATAGCTGGTAAAGCATTATGTCCAAGGGTGTCTGTGAAAGTGTTTCTGGAAGAACAGCATTTGCATTGGTAGGCTGAGTAAAGCAGATCACCCTCATTAAATCTGTTGAGGGCCTGAATGGAGCACAAAGGCAGATGAAGGGCAAATCTTCTCTTTTCCTGAGCTAGGACAGCCATCTTCCCCTGCCCGTGGACACCAGTGCTCCTGGTTCTCAGGCCTTTGGACTTGGACTAAATCGCACCATCGGCTTTCCAGGTTGGCCAGCTTGCAGATGAAAGACTGTGGCACTTCTTGGCCTCCATAAGCATGTGAGCCAGTTCCCATGTGAGCCACTTCCTCTTACATATGTGCACAGCCTATTGGCTTTTTTTTGTCTGGAGAACCCTAATACAGTATTCAATGATTGTCTATGAATTTGAATTGGTACACACTGTGTGAATTCCTTTAAAATACTTCTACATACGTGTCTTACCCTGATTTTTCCATACTCTCATGATTATGTGCTACCAAAGGCTACTGTTATAGGGATTACTTTTCAATATATCTTTGAATTTTTGCCATTTAGGGAAGAATGTGTTGTCTTGTTTTTAGTCAATAATGACCCCTTTACACACAATCTCTAGCTCAGCAGAGACTTTTGATTCCAAAGAGCAAAGTCAATATTCCACCAGAGTGTCTAGAAAATATTTTTAATTAAAGCTCCTCTGGATGACTAAGGAGGTGCATACAGTTTTATTTCTTGAATGGGGAGCTACACAGGTGTTTACTTTAAAATTATTCTTAAAACTTGGCAAACACATTTTATACATTCTTCTCTGTGCATATTTTATGATTTTTTTAGAAAGAATGGGAAATATCATCTAGCTGTATGCCTAATTAGATCTCTCCCTAATACCAAAAGGGGAGAGTGAGGCCACTGTCTGCACTGGACCCTCAAACACTCAGCTCAGCCATCCTGGTGTCCCTACTAGACACTAGGGCAAAGGAGTCGAATCCAGAAGCTGTGAACTTTTTCCAGCTTCTGAATTCATTCTTCACAGTATAATACCATGATTTCACTTAAAGTGGTGGTGAATTTCAGTCGCATTCTGGCTCAAATCTAAGCCTTCAAATATATTTCTAAAGCCACCTCAGAGGAATTTGGAAATTCTTACCCAAACTTTGGTTCCCTGCTCTGGAGATAGTTGACAATATATTCTCGTATTTACTCCATATAGGACTCTATATTTCAGTTCTTATTTCTTAGGGATCGTGAGGAATTAGCCATCCTTTTTGTCAGGAGCCTTTGTAAGTATTATTGTTCAGGTAGCCCAAGGTACACTATTGTCAAAACCTGATCTATATCGTTTTTAGAAATAAGAGACACTATGGCTTTTAGTTTTTGTATTTTAGCTTTCCTGAACAGAGTTCTCCTTGTTCTTATCAAGAGGTAGTTAAAGCAATAATCCTTTTAAACATTTTAACAAACTGATGATAAAAAAAATGACTGAATATTTCCAAGTTCCTTTCTCAGCCCACAGGCTCAGGAATATGAATTAGGTGCACTGATAAAAATGTTGAATCTTTAATATTTCACACCAAAAGAAATGCCTCCAGGTAGCTTTTAGCATATTGCTGTAATCTTGGGTAATGAATTAATCATACTCGTCCTTAACATAGAATGTTAAGGTGGAATTCATACTGAAAAGTATGGATCAGATAGGCAAGCACTTTTGCTCCTGAAAACTATTTCAACTACTACATTAGAGTTCATAGAATTGACTAATCTCCACAGACTAGGATCTAAAATTAATATAGGCCCCAAAGCCCCAGTCTCAGAACAGTGCCAGATAAAAATCCCAAATCAGACTGCCAGAAGTGCTTCCAAGGAGAAGAAGGGCACCCAGGGAACCAGTAATATTAATTCAGTAAATAGGAATTTATCCCACTTACCTTTGTCCTGAGGCCTTTCTGATTAGCAACCCATTTACAGCCGGGTCTGGAGGGATTACTTTGTGGAGGGCCAGTTCCCTTAACTAAAGAGGGGTTGTGTTTGTGTGTATACCGACATTTCCTAGACCATATTAATGCCCATCTGGTTGACACGCAATTATTATCAAGGTTGATTAGAAATAAAAATGCCAACAGTGGTAGTAACAGAGAAGCACAGGCTGACTCGCTGGTCATTCTGTTGCATATGGGGTAGGTTTTGGCTTATGCAGAATTTTGATTATATGCAGTTATTTGATCTATTACATATTAAAGCTGTTTTTATGTTTTGTTGTCCACATCTCAAAGAACTCCTCCAGCCCCTGTTGTTTTATGGCTCTAGTCATTTCTTATGAGCAATATTTTGGAGCCTAAGGTAAGTAGCATGAGACTCATGATTAAAGTTTGGTGACCTGCATGTGATTGGATGTGGGAAGAAGGGGCTCTGGGCTGGCAGGCTCCCTGCTTGTACCCCTGGGCTGCTGAGGGGTGGGGCCGGGGTACTCACACCACTCCACCAAAGAGTCAGTAGGGGGGGAATCATCCGAGAGGGGAGAACAGTTAGAAATATGTATTTTATGGCCCTGTATCAATACATCACATATTATTTGTAGGTGACCATTGCTTTCATTCATTCATTTATTCATTCATTCATTCATTCTTTCAACAAATATGTGTTGAGCATCTATAACCTTTAAGGTACCCTCCTGGTAGTGATGATTAGACAAAAATGTATGATGTGGATTCTATCCCTCAGTTTCTGCAGGGAAAGGGGAGACCAGGAGGAGAAGGAGCAATGGAGAGAATCCGTGCCATGGTCAAAAGCTGATCATGAACTTCACCTAGATTATTAATAGTTTTACTAATTCTGTAAGATCAATTTATCCAATGCTCATTATACAGGTTTCCTACTTCTAAATATCAGCTTTGTTCAGACAGTATCACTCCTTTGTATCTTAACTGGAAATTTTACAAACGAGATGCTTAAAATATAGAATGAGAAATCGGCATATACGAATATCTGTTGTACAAGGTCAAGTGAGATAAGTCTAATCTGAAAAGCACAAAGTGCTATGAGAATCTAGATAAATAAGAGATTGCTTTGATTTGAAGGAGCAAAAAAGTGAAGGTTCCAGAAAAAGGCTATCTTTCAAATTGACCCCAAGGAACATGCAGTATTTCAAGGGACAAAACATTCCAAGAGTTCAAATGCCATCAACAAAAAGGGGCAGGGGGTGCAGCAGGTTAGGGTCTGGTAGCAAAGGGGTAGGATGCATTTAAGATGATAAATTTGGCCTCTACATGTTATGTTAGAGGGCTGGGGGCAAGGTCCTACTGACGAAGTCCGATAGGTAGATTAAAACACAACCTCTAGCCTTTTGAACATTTTCAGTCCTTACATATTGAAGATAGCTGATGTAGAGTTTGTGTGATTTTGAAGGAAAAGGAGTTGAACAAAAAAGGGAAAATGAAAGAGACATATGGAACATTCACATTTAGGAGCAGAAAGAAAGAAGAAAAAACAAAATACTAGAAAACTGAGCATGTGCAAGCCAAGGGGGAGAATTATTAAAGGTTGTGAGAACACTGACTTTTGTTTAAAAAATAAAAATGCTTGGACTTTTAATTCACACCATGTGCTCAAATACATCCCATATGGACTAAAGACTTTTAAAAAGGAACAGAATCATTAAAAACTAAAACAAGCCACAGATGAATATTTACCTGACACTTGAATGGGAAAGAACTTTCCAAGAACAAAGTGTATTAGTCAGGGTTCTCCAGAGAAACAGAAAAATATAATATAGACAGACATACAGATAGATAGATATACAGAGAGAGACAGAGATTGACTGATTATAAGGAATTGATTTATGAGACTATGGAGGCAAGTCTCAAAATTTGCAGGGTTTGCTGGCAAGCTGGAGACCGAGGAGAGCCGGTCGTGCAGTTCTAGTCTGAGTCCGAAGGCCCGAAAACCAGGAGAGGTGATGGTATGGTCCCCACCAGAAGGTTGGCAGACTCGGGACTCAGGACTCAGGAAGAGCTGATGTTGCAGTTTGAGTCAGAGGCAGTCAGGCAGGAAGAATTCTCTTACTTGGGGAGGGTCAGACTTTCTGTTCTATTCAGGCCTTCAACTGATTGGACAAGGCCCACCCACACGAGAGAGGCCAAGTTGCTTTACTTAGTCCACTGAATGAAATGTTAATCTCATAAAAAAAAATACCCCTCATAGGCCAGGCATGGTGGCTCACACCTATAATCCTAGCACTCTGGGAGGCCGAGGCGGGAGGATCGCTCAAGGTCAGGAGTTCGAGGCCAGCCTGAGCAAGAGCAGGACTCCGTCTCTACTATAAATAGAAAGAAATTATCTGGACTATATGTATATATATACACATATATATATATATAAAAATTAGCGGGGCATGGTGGTACATGTCTATAGTCCCAGCTACTCGGGAGGCTGAGGCAGAAAGTTTGCTTAAGCCCAGGATTGTGAGGATGCTGTGAGCTAGGCTGACGCCACAGCACTCTGGCCTGGACAACAGAGCAAGACTCTGTCTCAAAAAAAAAATGCCCCTCATAAGCACTCTGAATAATGTTTGACCAAATATCAGGGTACCCCATGGCCTAGTCAAGTTGACACATACAATTAATCACGACACGATGTAAGATATGGCTATATAAAAGTTGAAAATTTATGTAACCAGGACAATATTTTGCAAAGATTAAACAGATGGACCCTAATTTCCCCCCTTATTCATGTCCTGTTTGCAGCCACGCCCCTCTAAGGCTAAGCCACAGGGGCGACTTCCCCAGAGTAGGGAAGGATGTTCATTTACTCTCTTGAAAAAGGCTAGAAAATCAGGAGAAAGAGGATTTGCTAAATGCCAAAATCTGTTTCGCCACAGTGAGCATATCCGGGGGTGGCATGGCCCATCAGATTCGCCTGCTGCTCCATGCTAGAAAGATGATTTGACACAGGGAAGTTAAAAATAAAAAGCCAGAGGGATTGTGTGAGGAAGAGGGAAGCAAGAAGGTAGGAGAAAAGAAATGGTCAGAGTGTGTGTCCTGGCTTTGGCCCAGACTCAGACGGAGAAGGGTCTCTGTCTCAGTTTCCAGTTGGCATTTTAGAAAGAGATGGGCTCTTGGCTGTTCCTTTACCAACCCAGCTGCAGCCACGTCAAGGTAAACTTCATGGTACATGGAGGTTAGACACAGGGAGGCCTGGACCTGCAGCTTTTGGTTCCCATGTGGTATGTCTGGGGACCTGCCCCGTAGAGGGTTTTGGAATCGAATTAAGAGCCTGTGGACTGGGCATTAGGCTTACAATGGGGAGGATGAGGAGAGCTCTCAGCAGAGCCCAGGGCATGTGGGTGCAGTGGGGGTGGCGGGTGGAGAGCTTTATTCTCAGGAGAATGAGGCAGAGGCAGAGGACGCTACAGACACCATTCAAGGACAGCGCAGCCGCTGGTGGAGGGGGAGAGAGAGGAGGAGAGAGGGAGAGACAGGTGGAGAGAAAGGGAGGGAGAGGGAGAGAGAGAGAAAGGGAGTAAGGAGGAGAGAGAGAGAGGGAAAGGGGGGAGAGAGAGATGAGGTGGAGGGACTGGCAGCACTCCCAGTGCTCATGTGGGTCCAGGTTGCTCCTCACTGCACTACAGAGAAGTTTCCAGAGCCCCCTGTACCAGGGACATGCCACTCCATGTTGGAATAGAGCCAGGGAAAGGGTTGGGAACAAGAGAGACTAAGCAATCATCTCAGAAAACAAAACATTATTAAAAGGACTGTTTCAATGATCAGCTTAGACTAAATTTGGAAGCAAAAGAGGCCTAAAGTTCATTTTGGCCTTCCTACCCAGTGGGTGAGAGCTTATAAGGAAGACCAGCAAAACTGCAGATAAAATAACAGACCGCAAGATGTCTGCACACTGAAGCACAGATTGAGAGTGAATTCGTAACCTTACTATGTTGCCATGTCAAAAACAACATTAATAAAGTTAAAAGTCAAATAGGAAGGTGAAAATGCCAGAGATAAAGGGTTAATAGCTTTTACTTAAACAAATTAGAATACTTTCAAATAAATAAGAAAAATGCTAAGATCTCACGAGAGGAATGGGTAAAAACAAAAACGGAATAACTAGTCAATTTATAAACTAAAGAATAAGAATGATTAATGAGCATATAAATAATAAATTAAGAAATGAAAAATAAAATAACAATTAGTACCATTTTCACTTATCAGAAGAGGAAATGCTAAAATGAGCTTTCTGAAAAATCAAGTTAGCAATATACATCAAGGACATTTAAAATGTTTATATCTTTTGATCTATTAATTCCATTTCTATGACATTATCCTAAGGAAATCATTGGAAATGTGGATGCATTTAATAACGAAATTCAACATTGTTCAAGATATATAGAAAGATCTGAAAGTGAACATTTTAATACTTTTTCCCAAACTCAAAAACAGATAAACATCTACCTATTTTCATTTTAAAGATAGTGTACAAGAGAACCCAACTCGGTAAGTTTTCTTGCTATTCTATTTCAGTCTTTTACCAGCTCTGCAGTAGAGTCATCCTTTCTTATGCCCAACTGAAATACGTTCTGCTTTAATTTAAGCCTGTGTTTGGTCTCATGTGGCACAATGAATAACTCTGCGGCATTCTTTCATTAAATTAAAAGACGAAAATCCTCTCTTGGCTCCAATATTTCTTCCTTGTTTCAATGAGCACTCGCTTCTGGGGCTAAAGCTGTTTCTGATTGCTCAGGATGGAAACCTGCCTTCTTATCGGGCCCTTGGCACCCCACCGGGCCCGGGCCCTCGAGGCCTGTTTGCTGGCTGAGCCCAGGGCTGGGAAACGGGCCAGGGGCCTGTAGGTGCAGGAGAACTCAGGTCAGTCTGGTGGAGTCACACACGGAAGGGAAGGAAACGGAGTCTGTTTTGTGCAGCTGTAACAGGACACCACAGTCTGGGTAATTTATAAAGAACTGAAATTTCTCTCTCCTAGGTCTGGAAACCGCAAGTCCAAGATCAAGGCGCTGGCATTCGGTATTTGGTGAGGGTCGCATCCTCTGCAGGGGAGGAGGGCTGTGTCCTGCGTGGTGGAGGGTGCAAGGGCAAGAGGGGACAAACTCCCTCCGTGAAGCCCCATCATGAGAACACTCGATCCCATTCACAAGGGAGGAACCCCCATGGCCTAGTCACCTCTTAAAGGCTCTGTCTCTTAATACTGTCCTATTGGTGGCACCTGATTTTTGGAGGGAACCCCTTGGGAATCTTGCACCATACCACTACACCAGCGGCGCTTAGGAGGGAACCCATTGAAACCAAAGCAGAAACTTAGAATTTCTAGAGAATTTCTACAGGTGGACAAGGGCAGTGGTGAGGTGGGAGGGACAGTGTAGTTATTTCAGCAGTGGAGACATGGGCAGAGGTACACTAGTGAGAGAGAGAGAGAGCGAGAGCAAGAGAGCGAGCGTATCTTCAGAAAATGAAAGCTGTTCAGTGTGGTTACGAGTAGATAGTGCCAAGTGGGACCACATGAGGATGGGTGGGAGGTTGGGGTCAGACCCACAGGGTTGGGGTAAGCCATGGGAGGGAGTTCAGATGTCAGCCTGAGGATAATTTGGGGTCAGTGAATACACTAAGCAGGTGAAACATGACCAGCTTTTAGTGTTGACCCAAAACACACAGATGGCCAGTGGATGGCTGGTGTGAGGGTAAAACTGGAGGCACAAGTACCAGGCAGAATGAATTATGAACCCAAAAAGAGCAAAAGAAAGGATGGAATAGAGGAGAAGGGTCCAGGAGAGAGGATTCAGAATCAACAAGACTTAGAGACCTGCTGGATGTGGGGCTAAGGGGGAGGGACGATGAGATGTGAAGACATCTTGGTTTCTGGCTCCTAAAAATGTCACCTTAGAAAACATTTGGTCTATCAGTAGTTCTTACACTTGAGAGTGCATGAGAGTCACTGGGATCCTGTGAAAAACATAGATTCCTGGGCCATACCCCCAGATTGCTAAAGTGTGGGGGGAGGAGGAGGCCCAAGAATGCATTCATGGTAATCCCAGGTGATTCTTAGGCAGATCCACTGTGAAAACTATAGCAAAGAGTATTTAAAAATGTTTTTTTAAAATTAATTTGCAGATTACAATCCCAAATGAACAATTAGTAGATAACCATGTGCAGTGAAGATAACAAAAAAAATTCACAGTAGAAATGTTAGAGTATAGTGACAGTGTATACACATGCCCACGTGGAGCATGGGACAGTATACATGCGCCCATATGGAGTGTGGGTGGTGGGGGAGGAGGCAATGAGGTGGTGTCTATGAAAGTCAGTAACATTTAAGGGGCCCACATGGGAAGAGAAGTCAGTGAAGACAGGAAGGAGTGGGCAGGGAGAGAGGGAAGGTGAGAAGAGAGGCAGTAACTGCGGAGTAATTCAGGAGCTCTGCTCTGAGCAATACAAGACAGCTACTATAGCGCTGGTTATACGTATGCGGGGTCTGCCCTGAGTGTAACATTCTCTCCATGTACTTAACTACTGAAAAATTCAAAATACATCATTCCTGAATGACAATAAGAAACAAAATCCAAATTCCCTAATAGCATGAGAACATCACAGGTTTGGCAGTGAATTCTAATTCGTACAAAGACAAGATGTGAAGTGTCAGGATGCACTCATAAACATACTTAAATATTATTGTTACTATTAGTTTAAACGATCAATATATTGGAAAGGCCTCCAGAAGTACTTTTATGAAAAGCATATGCACCTATATTTACAAATAAACTTTTTTAAGAGATTAAAACCTTTTGCCAAGCTGCATCAATAAATCTGTCATAGTTGCGTAAGTCTTAGGAGGTAGGCCATTTGGAAACAGCTCACAAATTTCCTTCTTGAGCAATTTCTGATTAGCAAAAGTCTAAAGAGAGCTAGTGTATCAGTGTGCACAAAGCATTCTGAAGTGGGTATGCACACTCATTGAGATTGGATGCATCATCCCAGAAGCAAGCTAGCAAAAACACCAATGGAATTGAGGTGGGCTGAAAAAAACTTTGGGAGATAAAAGCATCTTTAAAATTTTTTGGAAAAGTTACTGCCTATCTTGCATGAAACAAAATGAGAGTTAAAAATACTTCCACCTCCATTCCACACCTAGTCCCTGTGGGACACCTATTAGATTTTACTGCAATGTTCCATTTAATGAACTCCCAAATGAATGTGGGTGGACCCAGATAATAACATCTCTTTACAGGTCATGAGGAGGTGAGAAACATCTCTGGATTTTCAGAACCTCAGCAATGCTCTGTTGAAGTCTAGTCTAAATTGGAATGGCCCAAGACAGCAGGTTTGGGAATAAAGTGTAAATAGGTCACCTCCAATTCCAGTCTGTAGTTTAAAAATCCCCCTGGCATGTGGTTACTGGTGTTTTGGGCCTCACTGGAAGAAGGTCTTGGAGTTTTACCTGCCTGCTCTCTTTTTCCAGACCTGGAATCTTCCTCCTCTTCCTCTTCTTCCTCCTTTTCCTCCTCCTCCTCTTCTTCCAGTATCCCACCTTGGTATTGTAACCTGACTCTGACCCTGTTTTCCAGTCATGGCCCAAATTCCATGACCTTGACTCTAGGTTCTATTTCTGAGTCTCATGTACCTGTTACTAATGAGAAGTAGGAATAGAGTTTCATATATATTTGCAATTGTATATCATAACTACATCTATAAACAGTACATGTTTATATATAAGTAAAATACTATATAACATATATATTACATATACTACATATTGTGTTATATTCCTATGTATTATATAAGACAGTAAAAAAATCATGTGATCCTATACAAACATTTGGCCTATCAGTAGCTCTGGCACTTGAGTATGCATGACAATCACTTGTTAACAAAATAGATTCCTGGGCCCCCAGATTTGTGCAGTCAGGGAGGAGAACCGAAAAAGCATTTTTATTAAGATAAGCACCCCTGGTGATTCTTATGTAGGTCCACTTAGAAAAACATAGCAAAATATTTTCTTTTAATTTTTCCTTTTAAATAACATATAAATTACCACTCCCAACTAATCATTAGTAGATACCATACACAAGTGAAGAGAACAAAAAAGTGATACAGAATAGACAAGTTAGATAATTAATTGTCCTTCATGCCTTTAGTAGCTAAATAGACTTCTTTAGCTGCTACATTAGCACCATCAACAAACAAAGCTTTTTAGGTCATCTGAGGAAAATCAGGAGTTTTTCAGCATGTATTATTATAGCAAGGAAAAGAGAAAATAAATTCTTCTTTTTTATTTTACCCTGGTATGTATGCTTGACCAGGTGTTGGCTAAAATAAGCAGATTTTTTTTTTAATATAGAATATAGCTTTCTGATTACCTGGAGCTTGTTCATTTAGAGATAGAGAGCTGGGGAGGTAAGATCTTATCTGTGGTGAAGAATATATTTTGACTACAAACAGCAAAATGAAATTCAAAGTTGTCTCCTAGCTACTGATCTTAGCTGGCATCTGAGAAATTTCGTAAATGACACTGGCCCCATGAGCTGACCTGACATCCTCCCATGCAGAACATCAAAGGGAGGCAGGCACATAGACTAAAGGGGAAAAAAACCCCTCAAACCCCAAGGGGTTGAGTTCTATTTTTGAAAAACAACTTTGACAAAAAGCCCATAAAATTATATAAAACTGGGGTCATAGAAAAATTGGGAAAAACTATCCCAGATTGTACTAATTTCTAAGAATGACTTTATTCATATTAAACATACAGCCTATGGGATTCTGGCTTCTGTCACCTTCCAAATAAAGTAAGAAACAGATTCTCTGACTTTTTCTTTTTTGTTCTTGGCTTCTAAAGTAGCTTGTTAAGTAGATTTCTGAGCACATGAGGAAGATAAAAGCTTTTTTCATGTGGGGTCCAGGAGAAAGTGGTAGGGAAGGACAGGAAAAATGTTGCTATTAATAACCTGCCCAAATTAGGTGAATGCAGGGGGTGAACAAAAAGACCTAATAATTATTTTTTTAAGTAAAAATGTAATGGTTGAAAAGGGAAAAGCCAATGAATTGAATAGGCAGTGAGTCTATCTCCTAACTCTAAGCATTTAAGAAACGTTTCATAATGATGGTGGTTGCCCACGTGAATTCAGGCTGTTCATTGCCAGAATGAAAGTGAATGAAATCCCTTAGAAGACTTTTGATCAGGCACTACCCCCTGACAGAAGCCAGCTTGCACTGAGAAAGAAGCAATCCATCCTGTTGTGGATGGGGTGATGGCTACCACTACTCAATTTGACAAAAGGTGACACCCTGGGGTGGATAATTCTTGAGGCTCCCCAATTAATTTATGCACCTGCTAGTGTATGCCAAGCTAGATAGGATTTAAAAAAACACGTTTTTATATATTTTCTCTCAACAGTATTCGTATTTATTAATGTTGCTTGGTAATGTTATTCCCCTGCAGAGAAAAGGAAATGTGTTCATCTTAGCATTTTTTGCCTACTTCCTCTTCCTTTTCTCCTTGTTTTAATTAACAATTGCTCAGTGCCCTGAGGGCTGTCATTAATTAAAAGATTTTCTAAAAAAATCCTTTAGGAATAAGTAGAACTGATATTTTCCTCATTTTAAACCCAAATGTGGTTTTAAGATTTATTTTGTAGTGGGTTTCTCTCTTTTAATGGTCCTCTCCTTGTGATTAAATTTATTTCCAAAAGATTCAGTTGTTGACTTTATGCAAATGTAGGAGTTTTCAATATAAGAAACAAAATCTCTTGATGTTTTATTAATTCATGCTTTCCTCAGAGTCTGGTAAAAGAGCTTTCACACCATGGGAATGATGCTATAATAGAAAAGAATACAAACATTAGTAACTCTTGTAATTGGGAAAATGCATGGGTTGGTAATTTCTTTTTCTCATTGTTTAAGAAGCAGGTAAAGATGTGCTTGGGATTAAAAGAATTCACTGATGAAGGCAGATGGAAAAGATAACTAGTATGTGTGCCTTCAAGCCATTAGGCTGTGACTTACACTATCTAATTACTACTTTGACCACTGATAGAATTTTTTCTCCCTTTAGTCTATGAAAAAACAGATTAAATAAGAGACTATAAAGGGACCAAAATGATTCCAAAGGTGGCTTAATGAAAAAAGAATAAAATGTTCTGCAGTTTTATGGAAGGTTATAAACCTTATGAAGTGAGCCGTTTTCTGATGATAAAATGCTGCTGGGGGGGGGGTGTAGTCCAGAACCTTCTCTGACACAGGAGAGCAGTCTCTTTCAGTACCAAGGTCATCAGGAGAGGCTTACAAATATTTTATCATGGCTCAAATTCCTTTTGTTGCAGTTTCTAAATTCCATTTCTCATGTTAAAATATCATAATGCAAACCATAGGAATTAACTTTAAAAAATCATTTGTGCTTGAGTTGAGTTATAAAAGCCAGTTTGTCTTTGTCGAAGGTCCTTTGGTGGGAAATGTTTAGCAAATAGGTGAGTCCTTTATTCAGTTCCTTTTCTCCCTTCTGCCATCCAGCTTTCCCTTCGGTTTTCAGGCAGTTGCCCATATAGAGATAAAATTAATATTGGACTTCTTATTTTGGTTATTGATTCATTTTTGGGTGTTCTTTGGGAGAGAACTCTACAGGTAAGAAGGACATGTGCCAGGATTTGGACATCCTGAACACCTAAAATGTGTTACTTTAAATTTTTCTACAAGACATTTTATTTCCTAAAAACAAAACTCTCTTAAATCATTCTCTTCCAATTGCACTATTTTTCTTTAGTTATCTTTGTGTTGGATGACATCTACATAAGTTATCTTAATTTCTCTCCTCCTCCTCTTCTTTCTTCCTTCTTCTTTCTCCTTCTTCTGTATTATTTTAGTTCTGAAAGCAGATCTCTGAGATGATCCATTCAGTCTCTCTCATTTTATAACTGAGGAACCAGGAAAAGAGTTCAATATTGAATTAAGGAATACAACTAAGCTGGAGCTCGGGTTCAGGTTTGCATACTTCATTTACTGTTCGTCCCATCATACCTTGTTTTCCTCTAATTTCTGACTCCATCTGTGACACACCTCAGTTTTCATCCCAGCTACGGGATAAAGAGTGTCTTGGTTTTACCCCATCCTCTTTGAGCCCCCCACCATTGCTGTAGCCCACACCTTCACCATCTCCTGTCCCTGTCTCTTTCCTCCAGTCTACCTCGCACAGGATTGCCACAGTCAGCTTGCCAAAACAAATGTGAATTTACTAGTCCACTGTTTATAGACCTGGAATGCTCTTCATGGCCCCGTGGATTGACTCCAAATTCCTCGAGATGGCATTCTAGCCTCGAGCTGTATTTATGTACTTATTTCTTGCCACTCTCTCTCTACCCCTGCAACTTGCCTACCCCCATAGAGCCTGTGCTTGGCAAGAGATTGGTTCCTAATTGTAGTATGCAATGCCCGTGCTTCACAGTCCACTGGGGCTCTCTAGAAATCTTTGCCCATGCTTATTTCTCACATTCTTAAAAAGTGAACTAAACTTCTATGATCAATGCAAATGTTATCCCTGCTAACTATGTGAGTCGGACCAGTTACTCTCTTACCAGCAATTTCACCACACCTGGTCATGCCACTGAGGACATCTCCTGCATGGTGTGGTTTCCATTTGTATCCATGCTTTCTCTACTGGGCCATGAGCACCTAGAGAGCAGGGACAGTGTTTTTTTCATCTTTATGTTTCCAGGGTATAGCTCTTGTTTATTAATTTTCACAAGTTTTTGGTGGAGTCATTAGGGTTTTGCAGGATTGTGTCATCTGCAAACACAGACAGTTTTACTTCTTTCTTTACAATCTGAATGACCTTTATTTTTTTCTATTGCCTAATTACTCTGGCTAGGACTTCTGGTATTATGTTGAAAGGGAATGGTGAGAATGGACATCCTTGTCTTGTTTCTGATCTTAGAGGAAATGTTTTCAGCTTTTCACCACTGAGTATGATGTTAGCTGTGGGCTTATCATACATGGCCTTTATTATGCTGAGAAATATTCATTTTGTATTTAATTTGTTAAAAGTTTTTAACAATAAAACAATATTGAATTTTGTCAAATGCTTTTTCTGAGTCTATTGAAATGAACATATGGCTTTTATCCTTCCTGCTGTTAATGTAGTTTATTACATCTATTAGCTTGTCTATATTGAACCATCCTTGCATCTCGTGACAAGTCTCACTTGATCATGGTGTATATTCTTTAATGTGCTGTTGAATTTTGTTTGCTAGTATTTTGTTGAGGATTTTCACATCTATGTTCATCAGGGATATTAGCCTGTAGTTTTGTTTTCTTGTAGTGTCCTCATCCAGCTTTGGTGTCAAGGTAATGCTGGCCTCATAAAATGAGTTTGGAAGTGTTCTCTCCTCTTCAATTTTTCAGGAGAGTTGAGAAGACTTGGTATTAATTCTTCTTTAAATGGTTAGTAGAATTCACCAGTGAAGCCATCTGGTCCTTGCCTTTTCTCTTTTGAGAGATTTTTGATTAGTGATTTAATATCCTTGTTATTGATCTATTCAGATTTTCCATTTCTTCATGATTCAGTCTTGGTAGACTGTTTGTGTCTAGTAATTCATTCATTACTCTAGGCTATCCATGAGTTGTTATAGTTGTTCATAGTAGTCTCTTATGATCCTTTGTATTTCTGTAGTATCAGCTGTAATCTCTCCTCTTCCATCTATTATTTTACTTATTTGAGACTTCTCTCACTTCTTCTTAGTCTAGATAAAGATTTATCAATTTTGCTTATCTTTTCAGAAAACCAACTCTTAGTTTTGTTGACCTTTTCTATTGTTTTGCTAGTTTTAACTTATTTCAGCTCTAATCTTTTATATTTTCTTTCTTCTGCTAACTTTGGGTTTAATTTGTTCTTTTTCTGGTTCCTTTAAGTTAAGTTGTTTATTTGAAATTTTCTTTTTTTAATGTAGGAATTTATTGCTATAAACTGTCTTCTTAGAACTGATTTTTCTGCATCCTATAAGTATTGGTATGTGAGGTTTCTATTTTCATTTGTCTCAGTATATTTTTTGGTTTTTCTTTTGATTCCTTCTTTGACTCATTGGTTGTTCAGAATTGTGTGTTTTACTTTCCAGTTTTCCTCCTGTTATTGCTTTCTAGTTTCTTACTATTACGGTTGGGAGAGATACTTGAAATGATTTCAGTCCTTTTAAATTTGTTAAGACTTGTTATGTGTCCTAACATATTGCTGTGGTCTGAAAGCTTATGTCTCCCCACATTTCACATATTGAAATCTAATCGTGAATACGATGATATTAGGAGGTGGGGCCTTTTAGAGGTGATTAGGTCATGAGGGTAGAGCCCTGATGAGTAGGATTGGTGCCATTATACAAGAAGCCCTTGCCTCTTCCATTAGTAAGGACACAGTGAAAAGGCAGCTATCCAGGAACCAGTAAGTGGGCCCTCACCAAACAGCAAATTTGCTGGCACCTTGATCTTAGACTTCCCAACCTTCAAAATGGTGAGAAATAAATTTCTGTTGTTTAAAATCAATCTAGTTTATGGCTTTCATTATAGAAGCTCAAATGGGCTGACACATATGATCTATCCTGGGAGAATATCATGTGTATGCTTGAGAAGCATGTGTATTCTGCTGCTGTTAGATGCAATGTTCTGTATGTGTATATTAGGTCCATTTGGTCTAAAGTGTAGTTGCAGTCCAACGCTTCTTTGTTCATTTTATTTTTTTGCTTGGATGATCTATCCATTATTGAAAATGGGATAATGAAGTCCCCAACTATTATTGCATTCTTGTCTATTTTTCCCTTCAGATATGCTAAATATGCTTTATATATTTATATGCTCTGATTTTATATGCATACATATTTATAATTATTATATCCTCTTCATGAAATTATCCTTTTATCATTATATAGTGACTCTCTTTGGTTTTTGTTTCAGTTTTTGACTCTCAATCTCATAGAATAACAGAAAGTGCTGAGTGCCTCTGTTTTTTCCCCCTAGGGTAGTGCCCTTGGGGAAAAATGCTCAAGTTTATGTGCCTTCTCCCAGTTTTGCAGAGGCAAACTGGCTGTCCGTGCATGCTCCTGAGCCATCTGAAAAGGCTTGCATTCACTGGCTATTGGGAAGAGAACTTGGGGAAGGGGACAAGCACAGGGATCCAGTCCCAGTGTGTTTCAGGGAGAGGCATGCAGAACACTGGGGGTCTCCATGGGCCACTGAGGTGGGCCTGAAGATGAGGCATCCCCAGTGACTTGTGAGAGGGCCACTAGATGGAGTCTGAGAAGATGGTTAATAGGGTACATGGCTCTTTCATGAGCTTCTAGCCTTTGCTGCTGTGAATCCTTGTCTTTCTTCCTCACTCCCTTCCTCTCCCAGCTACTCAGTCATGTTGATCCCTTAAATATTCTGAGTGTGGTGAGAAAGAGTTGGGCTTCTTGAGCAGAATCCTGTATAGTTGGGGACGCCTAGAGCTCACTCACTATGCTCTTCACTTTCCTTGTGGGCAGAATCATGGGCCAAGAGGGTTTCTCTTGCCATTGAGCTATGCCACCTCAGGGAAGGAATGATGTGGGTAAAATGAAACTGTTCTTCTTACCCTCTTTAATGAATCAATTCTTGGATTTTTGCTCCAATGGCATGCTGGAACTTTTCCATGGACTCCTGTATTCCTAAAAAGGTACTCTTGTCCATGAGTGGTTGTCTAAATTGTGTGCTGTGCAGAGATGAGGGTAGAAAATGCCCATATTCCTCCATTTTGCTGATATCACTCTTCTGGAAGACTTAATATGACGAAGATGGCAATATTCTTCAAATTCTTTTACAGATTCAAGGAATCTCTATAAAAATATCAACTGCCTACCTTTTTTTTTTTTTTTTTTTGTACAAAAGGTGAGCCTGAACCTGAAATTTATATGGAAATGCAAGGGACCCAAATAGCTAAAATAATCTTGAAAAAGAAGGACAAGTTGAAGCACTCATATATCCCAATTTTAAAACTTATTACAAAGCTACAGTAATCAACATACTATAGTACTGACATAAGGATAGACATATAAATCAATGAAATATAATTGAGAGTCCAGAAATAAACCCATATATTTATGACCAATTGATTTCAACAAATAAGCCACAATAACCCCAAATTAAAACAATCCTAATGTTCATCAAATGATTAAACAAAATGTGAAATTATCCATACAGTGGAATATTATTTCACAATAAAAGGGAATGCAATACTGCTACATGATACAACATAGATGAACCTCAAAAACATGCCAAGTGAAAGAAGTCAGTCACAAAAGACCACATATTTTATGATTACATTTATATGACATGCCTATAATATGCAAATCTATAGAGAAAGTAGACTAGTGGTTATCTAGAATTTAGGAGTGAGTGAGCAGAGAATGGGGAGGGATTTTTTGGGGGAGGTGATGAAATTGTTATGTAATTAGAGTACAATGGTGCAGTTAGGTTACAGTGATGGTTGCACAACTCTGCAAATATACTAAAAACCATTGAGTTGTATACTTTAAACAGGTGAACTTTATGATAGATTATATCTCAATAAAGCTGTAAAAAAGCTGAAAATATTTCTTATCATCCATGTCTCCTATGTATGCATGGTTACTTCACTGCGTTCTCAGGTTAAATATGGGCAACTCAGATACTTAATTGTTCCCTGTTCATACCTAAAGGTCCATACCTAAAGGCATGACTACTCCACGATGGAAACTATATACTATATTTAGTTTTTCCACTAAAATTTTTAAGCTGCTCTTTCTCTATATTATCTTCATGTTATATGATAGAACATTTCTTTTTTTTTCCAACCAAATGATTCCTAGGTGCTCATAACATCCTTTAATTTTCTTTCTCTTCTCTCACTCTTGTTCTCATTCTTGCTCTCGCTCTATCCTTCAAGGCAACATTTATTTCCCAAGTATTAAAATCATGTCTACAAAAAGTTACTCATGCTTTTTACTATGATGGTGTCATCTGTACCCTCCTTGAGTCATTAGAGAAACACTGAACATTAATTATATACCAGCCTACATAATTATCATTGATGATCTGAAGATGAATGATCCAATTTCTATCTTGAAGAAGCTCTCAATCTAAGGAAAATGATAGATATGTGTACACGCATTCAACCAGTACATGACAACATAAAACAATGCAACAGGTACAGGAGGGAGTATAATTAATTTCAATAGGAAGATATGGGAAGTCCTCCAAATTCAAACAGATTTTTGTAAATCTATCATATTGTCAGTTGACTTCAAAGTTTTACAAGATACCATGAATCAAATCCCAAAGTTAAAAAGTAAAGCATAGGACTTTATAGTTGGTCCCTTTTCATAAAGAAACTGATTAGCTAATGTTATATTCATGTGGAATCTATAAATATTAAGAGAATTAGGTTGCTAAGCTGGAATTCTAATAAAAGGAACCAAAAGAATGTGAAGATAAAAATGTGAAGATAAAAATTGAAACCAACTTTTAAAGGAGTGGATATTTCTGAGTCACAATATGAAAAACTCTTTTATAGCCCCAAACCCCCAAACAAACAAAAACCAAATCAAACCAAACCAAATCGAACAATACATTTTATCTCCAAATAAAGTGACAAATATGGTATCTTTTAAGGCTCGGCCTTCTTATCTATAGGATTCCTGCACAATCCAAGTTCACTCTGATGGAGCTACTCTCTAAGACACTTAGAACCAAGAAGCAAGCTTGGGTGTGTGGCATCATGCTCAGAGGAACTTTGACTAGTTCTTTAGTTAGTGGTGCCACTGTCTACTTTCTGTTGCACATTTAGATGTGGTACTTTGGCATTTTATGAATGAGTCTCTCCTGAAACTTGGAATCTGAGTCAACTTTTGAGCTTTTTGGTGAATAAGGCTTCACTCAGGATCATTCCAACCCAATAAGCAAAACAAAGATGGAAAGCGAAGTGCTTCTTCTTCAGGATCTGAAGTCATGAACTTATATGGCAACTGACAATACATCTCCCAGGTTTTGGTTTCCTCATGCCTTGACATCAATTAAGCTCTTGGCCCTTCACATTTAGGTGATTTTCCTAAATCAATCATCACTCTTTCCAGTTGAATCTATCTGGCACCAGTAACCTATTTGATTGGCCATTGCATCCATACAGGGCACCTCCCATCATCTTCATTCTCAGTTAGACTCTTGGTCCTGCTTCTTCTTATACAGCCTTGTTCAACCCAGAATGACATCTCCTTCTTAGGAATCTCACTTTCCAATTTTCTATTATGCACCGGTTCATGTATGTTTAGTACAGGAATAAACTGATTCTATCACCTTTTGGGATTTATGCAAAGACGAACAGAACTGTTGTTCTACAGTTAATTTATTAGTCAGTTATCTGTAAGTTATATTACTGCTCTTAGGACCCAAATAGAATGGATAAAATTCCAACTTTAAAAATGTGCAGGATGAGAGAAAATGAAATTTGCTACTATCTTTTAATGTCTGTAAAGTGATGCGCAATAAGAAAGCTGCCAAAATCAGAATCAATCTAAAAAATTATTTTTTTTTCTGGGAGTGATTGAAAGGGAGCATAAAAAGATGTCAGGCTGACAGATGGATGACTGCTATTTCAGATTTGCAACCAGAAAACAAGGCCAGGCTGTGGATCTTGGTGTGAAATTGCAAGTCTTCTATCTATTTCAGGCCATCACATTGGAACAACTTATTTTATTTCCCAGTTATCCCCCACTTCTCTTACATACACAGCAGCTGCTATACCTGATGAGATCCGGTCAAGGACAGTGTTAGAGTTATATTCCTCCAGACTTTCCTTTTCCCAGCCATTTTTTAAAAGTGTAACAATTTATAAAAGCTGAGAGGCTTGTAAATATATGTTGCTCTATGGTAAAGAGGTAATTCCTAAGACTGGGTTGTATCATTGAAAGGTAAGATATTGAATACTGTCTAGCACTGTCCAGCATCTCCTCCTAGGATCATCTTTCCTCTGGGTGATCTCACTTCCTACATCTCTTTATTCAGGAATAAATTGCTGCCTTTACTCAGATTGCCTGCCTCAGGCATTCTTTCATTTTCTGACCATTTCCATATGAGCCTCCTTCCATCAAAATTTATCTTTTATATTTCCTGACTCCAATAACAAGAGATATACCAGGTCCAAGCTCACACTGGGTTTTAATATTCGAGAACCTGCTTTATATATTTCTGCTCCAGAGTTATTTTCATTTAAACAGATGGCTACTGAAACACATTGCCTTAATGTAATATAATGCATGTAAGAGTAGAAATTTAGACCATGCAGCAAGATGGTATTGCCCTATCTCAAATCACACTACAGTGGTGACTATTATGCTTATAAATAAAGCTGGACTTATGCGTTGATCTTCAAAAATAAAAGCCTATATTCTACCTCAGTAGAGTTATTTTTTATTCAAATGCCAGTTTAATATTATGTTTCCTGGATATTATATTTTCTCACTCACCTTGACACTCAGATAATTTTATATATTTTAAATATCCTTTGTATTTATAGTCTGATGTTTTGGTATGAAACATTGCCAGTGTTTTATCATGAATCAACAAAGTTAACAGCACAATCACAAAATGGCTGTAAAATTTTAAAAGCAATATTGTCTTATTTTATTTTCTGAAATAAACTAATTTAAAAGCCATCAACCCTGATAATCTAGCACACTATCACCAAAGGGCAGACAAGAGAGTATGGTTCTAGTCCCTTTTTGTTCACTAATTAATGGTGTGTCATTGAGAAAATGACATCACTGCTCTGGGTTTCTAAACATTGTGAGTTGGTTTCAGTAATTCTTGAAATTTTTAGGTCCTAGATCCTTTTGAGGATTAGATGAAAGCTATGATACACCTGTCTATCACACACATAAACACACAGTTTTTGCATATTTCATTTATACCATCCGTTGTAGTGTTACGGTTATCAGTATTGACCCAGGTTTGGATTCTACCTTCACCACTACCTAGTTCTGCAACCTTGAGAAAGTTACTAAGCTTCTCTGAGCTTTAGTTCCTTATCCATTAACTGTGGAAAATAACACTTACTTCACAGGGTTATTGCCAATTTTAATATATGGAAAAGTACTTAGCTCAGTGTCTGGCACATAGCTGGCCTTCAATAAATAATAAGTAAAAAAAAATTCATGAAGCCAAAAAAACAACTGGATTTAATGGTCTCTTATGGTATTAAATTTTAAGTCCATATTTACCAAACAAATATCATAGAGGGTTGTTTTTCAAAATATTATTTTGGGGAAAAAATCAGCAGTAGTATGCAGGGAAAGTGTTCAATTCAATAAGTTGGGGAAGCCCTGCCAGCTAGACCTCCCTCTTTCAGATTTACAATGTTCATAGCATGTTAAAAGCTCTGATGAGTCCTAAAATAACGAAAACATCCAAACTTGGCTTATCCAAACATTTCTCAAACATTTCATTGGGTTACCTACTTTCCTTCCCAAATCCTATTAATTTCTCCAAGAATTAGTGTTCCTGAACACACTTCAGGAAATGCTCTTTGGTCCAGTATTCTTTCTCCTCCTTGAAATCTCATCTTCCTTTAGGAATTGCTTCCTCAATTGATCAGAGGCCATTGTGTACAGTGGACATTGGTATTGCTGGCATACTGAAGCACATATAAAAATAGCTATGCAAGATGGATGAACTCAGTGTATGTTTTTTCCATGTTGACAAGGCCTAAAACACAGCCCAATCAATCAATCAAAATTCTTTGCACACTGAACACCAACTGCTAATTATGCTTGCAGTTGAATGTAACAAGAGGCTCCTTGACAAGACTGCAGTCTCACACCCTGAAAATATTGAATATGATACTGCACATAGTTCTTTATCCACAGAGATGCCCGAGATGGCTGTCACCTATTTAGTTAGTTCATCAAAGTATTAAACTGAGAGCTATGGAAAGCAATTTGGAAACTATAAATAGCTACTGAATTGATGCATCTGAGGTATCATTCTGGCATTGGCTCTGGAAATTTGGTGTGGAAATTTGACTAATTGCATCAGATTAGGGATACCCATTTCACACCAAATATCTAGTAGCTGGACTCAAATCTACCAAACATTCAGAAAATTTCAAATCCCTTCTCTTTTAGGCAATCTAGACTATATAAGAATTTTGCTAGTTTCCTTTTGTCTCTTTTTTCTAGACATACATAGTATTTCTGCACTATTGATCCTAATTGTTACCAGAAACTTGGACTACAGTGGCAGAAAATAAAATATATAGATTTTTAAAAGTGAGAAAAAAGCTTCATACAAAAACCCATAAAAACAAAATACAACTCAGTGAGGAGAAGAAGGGTTAGCTTTGGGGTTAAAAGAATTGAGTATTTCCCCCTGCCCCAAATAAATGTTTTAATGTTCATATGAATTGTTATACATCTTTTATGGAAAAAAAATTGACCTAAAAGAGAGAGGAAATTCCAAAATTATGTCACACATAAACAACATACCTTGGAAACAAATAACTATACCTTACAGCTTAGCAAAACAACTGGGTGAATGTTCTTCCTTTCCAAAGAATTCTAAATAACCCACAAAGACTATTTGTTTTGGCATATGCTTATATTTTACAGGGGGTTTCAGGACAGGATTCCCAATACATGCTTTCCCTGGGTAAAATTTTTACATTAAAAATGTACATTAGGTCAGACACTTATTTCTAGCCACTTTTCAGCCTCGGTATTCTACAGACACCAGTTGAAATTGCTATTATGTTTTTACCAGTTGCTCAACAGTGTTTTGTTCCATCAAAAAGGCACACAAATAAAAAAAAAATATTTGAAGCGACTCACACTACATCATAGCTGGAAACAACAAAACATTTTAAAGGTCTTTCTTATAACATATTGCGAGTCGCCAGCTGTTTTTCTGATCCATAGAGCAAATCCTGTACTGAAAGACTGCTGCCCAGAAGGCATGAGCTGACATTGATTTGAATCCACCAGTTCTCCCAGTGGATTAGATGGCATCTCAGCACTGGAATCAGTATTGCCATCACATACTCATCTGTCGCCTCATGGGACAGGAGCTATAAGAAATATGAAGGGAAATTGCTCCCGTTAGGGGATAGCTACATTTATTTCTCTTAAAAGAAAAAAAGTCACCACCTATAATGTGGATGTTGAAATGATGCCTAACTGTATAAAAAGACTCTGTCTTATTCTGCCCAAATAGTAATACGCTCAATAGAATAATGCATTATTTCTGCTTCTCAGTCCTATTTGTAGCCTTTCTTGAATTTGAGCTAACCATGTTGTTTCCAAGGCTGTGTAGAAGTGTTTTGTCCTCTACTCAAAGACAGTTCAGAGCAGCTGTCCCTTCTGCCTTCATGTCTGTTTCCATCCTCGTGAGTTTACTAACCAAAACAAAGATCCTTGCATTTTTATTTGTTTCCAATTTCCAGGATAGTCTTAATTTGAAAGACTGCAACCATTTTGGAGAAATCAATGTCAAATTTGAAGTCATTTTCTAAGCCAAAAATAAACTGGCTTGACTTAATGGAAAGCAGTGTCATCCTTCTAAGAGTTCATTAGCCCTCTGTACTTTGTTTTTTCACATTAACAGCAGGACACTGACTTCTAGTAAATGTTTGTGAAGCTCAGTGATGCAAAACAACCTGACTTAACACTAGGCTCACAAAGAAAGCACAGTCCTCAACCCAAATCACACATGTGTCTACTTCATCCATCCATCCATCCATCCATCCATCCACCCACCCACCCACCCATCTATCCATCCAACAAATATTTATTGAATGCCTGTTGTATACAGCCATAAACAAACAGGCAAGCTGTTACAGAGCTTACCACGTAGGATTATTTTTACGATGTGTTACCCTAAGAGGGCTGTGATTGGTGACAATCACTGCTGCTGTTTCTACAAGGTTTCCTTTAATTCTAAGATTTGCTCAGTATACTCTATGCCATGAAAATATTCAGGAACAACATCTTCAGTTTAGGAATATAAAATATGTTTACAAAAGCAAAGATGACATTTGGCTTATAAGATATAGCCTGCCAAATGTTCTTAAACAGAAAAGTATCCTAACAGAGGAATTCATAAATATACTTAATATATGATAATACTAAATATAGTGACAGAAGCATAAAGAAAGATGATGTCTGCATGACAAATTGCTGGCCAAGCTGTTCATTCAGAAAAAAGTAAAATACATTCTCATGGGTCTTAGACCATAAAGAAAGATGGCATTAAATGCAAAGCTTGTTTAGTAAAAAATAAATTCAGTCGTCACAGTTGCAAGTGTCCCTTGGGAATAACAGGTCATTAGAAGCTTCTAAGATTCTCATAACAGATGACATTCCCTTAGGTCCCTTTCAATCACAACTCGGTCCTAATCATTCTTTTTCTTGGGCTGTTTTTTTTAAGTCAGTAGGCTGCAGTATAATATATCTTGACATCATAACCTAAAATATCAGATCAGCTCAATTGTTATGCAAGTAATGTTGCTCTGCAAATGACTGCTGGGAGATAGGATGCTACCAAGTGAAGAGGAAAATGCGTGCCACGTCCACTCCCTGCTACCTGTGGCTTAATCTGAAATAGCATCTGCGAAGGAACATGTGACACTCCGATCCAACAACGCATTTGATGTGCAAAAGTCTCTGTAATGAAATTTCTAGTACAAGGGAATCAGGACACTGAAGCTTCTGCCTCTGCCTGTCCATACCTCACCACCCCACCTCTGCCCAACTCCCTTGAAAATCAGCATTTCACACTGTTCACTCAAACTGGGATTCTAATATCAGGGATATTTTTCTCCCACAGGGACAAAATGATTGAAACCCACTTATGGCCTCCAGAAAGCTAACGATAAAACATTTGTCTCTTTGCAACCTCCATTCAAACAAGTATTTAATTCAAAAAAGTACATTTTCTAATTAGTATCCACGAATACTGATACTCAGGAAGTATAATCTTTTGTTTTTTTCCTTCTTCTTTATAAATTATCCTGGGACATCAAAAACCGTGTGGATCACAGGAGTTGCTGGGCAAATGATTCATGCTGTGAGATAAAATGATGATGAAAGGGTGTTGGAAGAACAGACTCTGGGGAAATATCTCCCAGTGCACATACCCAGAGCATGCCTGTGTCTACTTCTAAGGATCTTCTTAGGATAAAAACACTGAAAAAAACCTGTATATGTGTATGGATGCCAAGATAGTAGGACAATTCCTTGGAAGTCTTATATTTCCTCTATTCCTCAGCATGCACTGCCAAGATGCCTTTGTCCTTGATAATGTGTCTATTATCAGCAACCACTCCCTGTGTGTTAATAAGAAGATTCAGGCTGCCTGACTGTTAAACGAGGATCAAATTAGTCACAGCATTATATAAGCCCCGATTTTCATATTTATCACACCATAAGGTTTCAGAAGCACCTGGTGCAGAGTGGGCACTTGATAGAATGATCATCATTTTTGCAAGGAAAAAGGCTGGAAAATGGAGCCTAATGCAGTGTTTTATGCTGCAGCCATCATAAGATCTGAGCTGAAGTGCCTTAATAAGGTGGTCTAATTCTGTTGTGTCTCAACAGGCTGTTGCAATGGTCTACCACATCTGCAGGCATAAACTGGCATAATAAAAGGGCATGTGAGTAGGCCCCTTCAGAGGTTGTACTCTCTTTTTTCAGGGACTGAATGAAATAAATGAATGAATGAGTGAGTGAATGAATGAGTGAATGATGGATGCCACTGTGGCATGCACTGCTCTTAATTATAGCTGGCAAAAGGTGAGGGGTAGTGGGGGAGGTTTTAGGGCTAGCACATTCCATTTGACCAGAACTCAAGCACACAGGACTCATGGTCTGTGTGTCCAGGAGGAAACCAAAATGGGTTCAATGACCAGCCATTCAGTCTCTGCCACTAGGAGCAAGGATTGAAACGTCTAGCTGCTCAGGCTGCATGGTATGTGGCCCCAACCTTCCTCAGACTCTGTCCCCAGTCTTACTCCTGCTGCCACCCTCCCGCCTCCACCTGCAGTGTCTGTGAACAGTCTTGTCCCCTGGAAGACCAGAAGGGTCTCCCAGCAGAGTCCTGGCCTGGCAGGCTCAGATCAGATTTCTTTCCGGTTCTACTCCATTCTTGTCTCTGGTTCCATGAGGGCATGCTTGGCCCTGCCTTCCTGCTTCCAGGTCTTTGTTTTAATTTCATTTCCAGGAGCAAGGTCCGTGCCCTACTCATGTGGCTAAATCCAGACATGAGCTCCTGCCTGGTACCCAGGCCCTCTGGGGTCAGGGTTGATCAGCCAGGGGCCCTTCAGGAAACAAAAAACACACGAGAACTGTGTAGTGCATGGAGTTCAACACAGAAACTATAGACAAAGGATGGGAAAGGTGTAAGAAAATGTAAGAAATAGTACAAGGGCTGAGCCAGGAGGGGCAAGAGGAGCAGTGGGAACAGGACCCCGTGGGGAAGGAGCTGAAGGAATAAACCTCCCTCCACCACTGAGCCTCTGTGGCTTCCACTGGCGAAAGGCAACAGCAGGCCAGAGACCAAGGGGGTCCTGTGATCCTGTCCTGAGCAGAGAGCAAAGACAGGTGGAGAGCAGATCTGGAGGAGAAAACAAGCTACATACATGGTCCCTCCTCTGCGTCTCTGCCCTGAGGTCCTTTTACTGCAGTCCTGTCACAATGGCCGAGTTGCCACTGCCACCTGCCCCCAGACCTTTGCCAGCCTGCTGGGACTCCAAACAGGTGCTTTCAGACATCCCTCCCTAAGGCCACCTGCCTATTTACCTGGGACTGCTCTGGTCCCCTGTTTAGAAGAAGAACAGTTCCCGTAAGACAGGTCCATTTGATTTCTAAGCAAGCACAACACAGTGCAAAGATCATGGGCTTTGAGGTCAGGAGGACCTGGGTTTAAAATTTCCATTTGTCATCTTTAGCTGCATGACCTTGGCCAATTTAGATTCTCTGAACCTCCTCTGTAATGTGGGGCTGATAAAACCCATGTTCCCAATTGGACGGGGTCATTTGGACAATCGGATGAAGAAGTCTGGGTGAAAGCAATTTATAAACTTTACACTATTACACAAAGCTAGGGTGGCATCATATAAGTCTGGAGGATGAGGCCATTACAATGAAACCATGCCTAGATGCAACATGTTTTTAAAAGCACACAGTGATTTTTTCCCCTTGATTTTCTAAAGAGAATTTACCAATTTCTTTTCATTACTATACCAGCGTCCATCTTTACATAAACCCTGGCAGGCTGTACAGTGTATTTTCCAGGACTCTGTAGTTTGCCATTCCTAAAATTTCCTGTCTAAAGAGCTGTGTCCATTCTGTTATCCCAAACACCATCGTCACGGTGCCATGGAAACTGTTCTTTCAAGAAACTACCCTGGACCATTGGGCAGCAGCATACATCATAATTACCACTTGGGACTCTATGCTCAGAGACACCAAGTGACTCTTCGCAAGTCCACAGCTCTGTGTAACATCCCTGTGGTCAGAAGCTACTGGTAGAGGATTCAGTGTTCTATCAGGCCATACTGTTTGTCCCCAGTGAGGAGTTTTCTTAATCTCCCCGAGACCCGACTTGCGTCTCTGGCACTAAGGGAAAGGAAGTGGCAGGGATGGCATCACTCCCTCAAATTAGAGGGACACCCAAATTGCGAAAGCTGAGCGGGGAGTCTTGACAAGAAAGAAAGAAGGAGATCAGAAATTCCCATTGCAGGGTGCTTTCCTCTGCCTTTAGTATGTGTTCAGAGACGATAAGAATATCAAGGTTTCCAATTTAAATTCTTTCTGAAACTGAAGAACAGGATTATGAAGAGAGATTTTTTCAGAAAGCCAAGTTCCTTCAAACTCTTACCTTGCTATGTGGCAAAGTGCTCTTGCCAGCATCCCTGCCTCCCAGGAACCGAGCAAGAGGAGGTCTAGCCAATTGTTCTGCCCAACCCAAGACAGATAGATTCTTAAATCCTCACCCAATCTTGCTTTGCTGAGATGACTGATTTGTTTAGCAGATCTTCTGAGGATGCAGGACTATACTAGGGGCTCAGACCCCTGTTCCCCAGGTTGTCAATTATCTCAGTCTCTTTCTCTTTCGTTATTTTCAATTTTACACCATGATTGCTTGATCTATAAGTAAAATTCCCTTTCATAAGTCTCCTGGGGATACTCAAACACTCCATTCTTGTTAGACTTGACCTCCCCTCTTCCGACTCTAATACAGATGGCGTTGCTTCCCTGTCTCCTCTCGGACTACCCTGTCATTCTCTGCTCCTTCCATTCTCACTGATTGTTCTTGAACCATGCTCCCTCCTCCCCTAACATGGAATGGATTGCAAGAGCCTCGTTTTGTGTCCCTCTGCATTTTCCTCCCGTATGTTCTACCCTAGAAACATCACCCCCCACAGCCACCACTTTCTCCGCTTTCTCTGGCTCCACGGCTCACGGGTCACCTGGCCCCCAGTGGTATTTGCAGCCCCAACTGGGGTCCTGCCCTCGCAGGAATTTTCCAAGTGGAGGTGGCAGGGGCATCCACTGGGGTGCCTCTGCTGCTATTTCTTTATCCAGAAAAGGAAAGAATTGAAAACTTATTAATATTTAATGTATGATTTGGCAGTACTACCTGTTAATGATTTGTAAGTGTATAGGACACATTTATTGAATAAGACAGATTTGATACAGGTGGAATTAAACAAGAACTGAATGCATTTTCTTAGCACTGCCTCTGGCAAGCTCTTTGAACTATTCCCTACACCCAGGGGAAATCTTAGCAGGGTCCCACACCTTTTCCAGGCACCTTTCTGAAGTCAAAGGTCTCGTCTAGCAGCCAACACTACCCAAATCTTAGCAGAACACAGCAGGGAGGAGGGCACAGAGGTGAGAACACTCACTGTTTCCCTTCTGGACTCTTCCATTCCTCCCCCGGAGCTCCTCCTGCCTCTTGAGGCTTGGATAGGGGAGAAAGGAGAGAAAAGAGCCTTCTTAAGACACCCTTTCTCTATGAAACAAGGACAATGAACACTTATTCATGAAGCACATACTAGGTACCAACAAAAATGATGACTTAAATGATTTTGTTTAATTTTCCTAATAATCCTAGAAGATAAGTATTCCCATTCCCATAGAGTGCTCATCGTGCTTAAGTAACTTGCCCAGGGTCCTCTGGCTGTTATTGCTGGGATCCGAATGTAGTCTGAAAACCCCAAATGCCACACTCCTTCCAGATTGTCGTGAAGCTTCCAGACCTACTCTAACCCATACTCTCCATCTGTTCTTCTTCCGAACCATATTTCCCATCACATATTCTCTGGTGCTCATCGCCCTCATTGTTGTTTAACTTTGTATGTGTACTTGTCTTGCAGAGTGCGTGAATGTGCCCCCTCTTGTTTCCATGGAGCCAGCGCAGTGCTGTTCTCTCACATTTATGTGAAGGGCAGAGACCATGAAGGAAACAGAAGAGTGGTTAGTGAACTGTAAGGAGAACGTGAAACTTGGAGAAATAGAAAGGTTTACAATGGAGAAAATAATCCATACATTCAAGCAATGCAGAGAGGAATGATAAGAACTCAAAACTGTCTACTGGATTTCCCAATTATAAGCAGTATTATTTGTGATTTTAGTGCAAGAAGCTTTTGTGCGCTATCAGGAGTAGAACCCAGATTCCTGTGGATTTGGAAGTGAATAGGAGGTGAGAAAATGGAGGCAGCAAGAGCAGAATATTCTTTCCAAAAATTTATCTTTGAAAAGTGGAGGAGAGAAATTGCATAGCACCTGAAGGGAGATATGTTAAAGGATGGGGAATTTTCAAGGATAGGAGGGAAAGAAGGAGGGAAGTAGTAGAGGAAAGGAAGGAAGGATAGAAGGAAGGAAGAGAGGTAGAAATGCACAGTCTGTGGTGATATTTATATCAGACTTTTTTTTCTTTGCTCATGTTTCTAAAATTCCATGAGATACTTGCCCTGGGGTTATTGTGACTTAGAATGGTATTGCATAGGAGACTCTTCAGTAGTTAAGGTGTTCCCAATCCCCTCTGCCCAATCTCTGCAATTAAAAACACTTGAACTTTTTAAATTTCCCTAAAAACACTGTATGCAATAGAAGTTTCTTTTGTATGTTGGTTTTTGATTTTGCTTTTGCTTTTCATAAACCTTGGAAAGGGGACCTCTGACCTGCTGAAGCAGGTGGTTGGCACTCAGGAAAACGTGTCCAGCCCACAGGCCATGGCAGGGAAGAAGTTAAATATCCCAGGGAGTTCTGAGTAGCGCCCAGGAGTGTGGGCTCAGTTCTCTCTCCTCTGAGTGCCCAACATCGTTAGAGGAATATGAAGAGGAGAGTTGTGGAAGTGGATCATCCATGCTGTGGTGTAATTTACCAGTTGCCTTGTTTAAAAAGCAATAGAGGCAGTTTTATACGTGTTGTAAGCGTGCAATCTATCATCTGGTGTTCACACAGCGGGTTTAAAGGGCCCTGGAGGGATGGAAGCCAAATTCTGATGTCATCACCTCTTCAACACGCCAAAGGTTAAAGCGCTACGCCTAATGTAACTTTGCAGTTTTATATGGCGAGATGCTGGAGGTAAGTTCCTCAACAATCGCTCTTTGATTTAAAAATGGAAGCGTTTGCTTTGGGGCCTGACTTGGTGTCCAGCAGGAGCAGCTGCATCAGTGAAACATGGGCAGTGACAGATGCTTATTAGCAGGAAGAACTCTCCCGAAGGGCTCGGGGAAGCTCACAAGGTCCACACATTGAACCAGAATCAGTGAATCCCCAAAGTTTAGAGGTTTCCAACACCAGAGGGCAAGGGGATTAATGGCAGAGAATCAGGGAGCAAAGGTCAAGAAGCTGCAGGCAATGCAGCCCCAGTTTATTAAAGAGCCTCTAATTAGGAATGGGTCTGGTGAAAGCGCACACAGGCACGGCCATCAATATCTCACACCGCCCTGCTGTCACCAAGAAAAACAACGCAAAACACAAACAATTCAAAAAATGTAAAAAGAAAGAACTCCTCTCCTCCCCCAACTCCACCCCAGAGAACTTCAAGCTCCTGGGGGTGAGGGGTGGAGAAAGTATGTGTATGTGGGGTAGGGGCATCTTTTGTGGTCAATTCAGGCCTTTTTTGGTCAGTTCAGGCAAGAGGTTTTCCTGAAATCACATTTCTCAGTTGCTCAGCTTCTTGGACATTTTCTATGCAAATAATGTTGACAGCTTTTAATTTTTAGAATAAATTCTAAGAACTTAGAGGCCATGAGGGGGTTTCTAACAGTTCCCTTACTGGTTGTTATCCTAAAGCGAGAGAGAGCAGAACATTAGGGAACATACTCTTATTCCAAAATGCTTCTAAATGCACTGGTTTTAAAGTGTGTGAGTGTCTGTGTATTTACAGACACACACACACATCTACACATACTATTTCCTCTAATTGCAACTTAGGAAGAATCAGTCCTAAGTAGAAAACTATAGGATAAATTAGAAATGGATATAAATCATTCTTGAAATAAAACGCTAACACAGGAATCAAATGAGTACCCAGAAAAGCAAGCCTTTTTTTTTATTTCAGCATATTATGGGGGTACAGATTTTAAGGTTTCAATAAATGCCCTTTCCTCCCCTAAAAGCAAGCCTTTCTCACTGCAGGAAGGCAAGCAAGCATCTTTTAATACCAAGACAGATGCCAGGTGATTAATTAGAAAAAGCCTTGGAGAAATGTTTAGAAAAATGTCTAAGGAAAATACTTTATATATGTAAAGAAAGAAAGGTGAAGGTGGCAGTACATTTGTGCCATGATCCCCTGGGCCAGGCTGCTGGTGGAGCGAGGCCAGAGATGTTACCAATGGAGGCATCCCAAGAAGCAGTTTAAAAAGCACGTGGAACGTTTGTTGTTGCCACTGCCTTTGTTTCTAAGAGAATGAGAACAAGGCTGGGGTTGCATCACAAAGGAAACCATTACAGCACAAAGTTATATCTTCGAACTTTTAATAGACATAGTAGAAATGCCAATGGAATGGAAAAACATAAGCAAAATGTATAACACAAGTTGCTGTTGAATAATTAAGGCCAAGGGTAAACAGAATGAATGAATAGACTGCCAACTATTTTCAATAAAAATATTCTGACATATAAAGTTGAATGCACATGGCCTCCATACTGTAAGAGGGAACTCTTTTTGGAATATAACTTTTAAAAAACATAAGTTAAACAGTAGTGTAAGAGGGAACCTTAAAAATTATATACTTTGTAAGAGGCAAAGTTTTCAGACGAAATCCCTCAATTTAAGATATGTCTTAATGGCCTGAATTCCAGCCAGCCAAGGGTGCCAGCAGCCCAGTCGGCAACCACACGGCCTGGAGACAGAGGTGTATGTCTATTTAAGACTCTCAAACAGGCTGAAGTTCCAGAGATCTAGAGCTTTCTGGTCCCATTTCCAAGGCATTCTTGTAGGGGTGGATGTACCAACTGCTCTCACCTCTGTGCATTTGGAAGCCACACCTGGCTCAAGCCTCACTGCTCCTCGTCTTCCCAAGGTGCCAGAGGACAGGAGGTCCCCAAAGGCCCGGCATCCAGTGGCACCCAACAACAGCAGCGTGACATGGCTTTCAATAGATCAAACCGACCTGCTTACTGGCAGCCGTAACCAGCGGATTTCAGAGCATGTCAAGAAAATTTGGCAGGCTAGCATTAAAAATGACATTATCTGGAGAGTTGTATGGAGATGTAAAAATACCATAGCACTTCGGTTCTTTGCTGTATTTTTCTTTAAAACCAGCCCCAAAGAGCAATAAACATACATAGGCCAGAAATCAAGCATTATGTAGACTTCCAATAAAGGTTGCGTGAACTAAAAACCGAATCTCTTATTTGATAAAACAAAGGTTAGGTCTTTGGCATCTATGGGAAACTTACTTTCACACGCTGGGATACACAGAGCTAGGTACAGCTGTACTGAATTCCAGTAGTAGAGTTAAATTACTAAAATAGCACATTGGCAGTTGGTAAAAAAAAAAAAAATCTGTACAAAGGATTTGAAGAGTTGGGGTCAAGTACACATAATTTTGGTCCTCCCTGATGTCCGGCGCTTTCCTCAGAGAAGCTGTCTCTGTGAGGTCTCTGGCATGAGCAGCGGCCATTGCAGCATCTCAGGGTGGTGACAGCACCCAGAGATGGCAGTGACCAGCCCTTCTCCTAAGAAAGGTCTGTCTTTTTACCTGGCCATAGCATTAGCTCACACCACAGACAGGCTAGTCCCTTCTGGCAGTCAAATAAGAGGACCCTAAGGCTAAGAAGAATCATCAGAAAATAACTGCCACTGGAAAAACTTGGAAGCAGTAGCATAATCCTTCTCCTATCTTCCCCTCCTTTTGGGGGCTGGTCAGGAAATACAATCCAAATATCACTTTTCTCTTCAACTTAACTGAATTATATATTTTATTGCCCAGTGGCTTAGACAATAAATGTTACTGAAAGAACTAATTTAAGATCTGAATTTATTTTAATGAATCTTTGTAATACTGCAGCAGATGTGAGTCTGCTTAAATGCAACCTGTACTTACTGAGAATCTCAATGATGTCCCAATCATTTTCGATTGCAAGACAAGACAATCTTTAAATCACATGGAGAGAAGGAGGAAGCCGGAAGAAGGGGGAAGAAGGAAGCAGGGCAGGCTTGTTTGGCTCTGGACGTATTTTCCATACACACGCAGCCCTGGAGGGCGGGGTCGCAGCTGGGATTAATAACTGACGGCTGTTGTTAACTCCCGTGGAAGAGTAGATAACCTTCCGTGGGATCCATACCCGGATACTGGGCAGCAGAGTAATGAGTCCCCCTGGAATGAAAGCTCCAGCCTTCTTTGTTGTAACTATCGATCTACTGTAGAGTCCTGATGTGATTTAGATGAGGGAGGAAGAGATAATGGCATTGATTATTCTATTTAGGAAGCAGACTAAGACAGAGCTCAGGTACAATACAAGAACAGAAAAAACCCCCACTCAATCATTCCTTGTCTTTTCTCTGCAGTCCCAGGCAACACAGGGTGGCCATGGTGACAGGGGAATACATCTTGATAAACACGTAGCTTTGAATTTCGGGAACACTTTGGTGTAACAAAACCATAACATTGCTTTTGCTGTTCTGGCTTTTCATTAATCATGGATCTCAGTCCTAAGACAAAGTCCTGGGTTGTTGTAGTCCAGTGAGGTGAGCTTGAGGGACAGAGGACTCACCCAGAGAGAAAAAGAGTCTTCCCCAATTGACATCTGACTTTCTAACTTCGTTAGGTAAATATTTCTTTGATTCAAAACTAGATTCTGTAAAGTAATTGTCTTAGTTCAGGCTGCTCTAAAAGATTACTATACACAGGGTGGCTGAAACACATTTACTTCTCATAGTTCTGGAGGCTGGGAAGTCCTAGATCAAGGCACCAACAGATTGGTGTTTGGTGAGGGCTAATTCTGCTTCCTGGTTTGTACACGGCTAGTTGTATTCTCACATGACAGACAGCAGAGAGAGAGAGAGAGAGAGAGAAGAGAGTACAAGCAAGGAAGCTATCTTGTCTCTCTCATAAAAGCACTGATCCCATTCATGAGGGCTCCACACTCATGACCTAATTATTTCCCAAAGGTCCCTAATATATCATTACACTGGGATTAGAATTTCAATATGTGAATTTTGGTAGGGGGAACACAAGCATTCAGTCCATAACAATAATGAATGAAGTTCAGCTCACCTAGATCATTCAGATCATTCAGTCTAGCTCAGTGGTTCTCAAATGGGGATGGGGAACATGGGAGGTGAGAGGGTGAGGGGACTTCTCCACCCTCCCAGGGGACATTTGGCAATATTTAGAGACATTTTGCATTGTTATGACTGAAAGTGGTGATGCCAGTAGGTAGAGACCACAGATGATAGTAAACATCCTACAATGTATAGGATAGCCTGCTGCCAGAAAGGATTATCAAGTTTAAAATATCAATAATGCCAAGATCGAGAAACTTTTGTCTAGTTTATTTAAACAAGAGTATCTGGAATTCATTTAAAATTGTTCACCAAAAAGCTACTTACCTGCCTAATAGATTGCTTTGAGATAAGAATCCAAGAGAAAAATAAAAATGAAAAACACAGTGTCTGTGCTTTTTGCATGAGTCTTATCCAACTCTTATGGCCTCTCATCTACTTGAAAACTTTTAAAATTACAGTAGATCACTACTGTGCACCACCACTAGCCCCAACAACTGCATTTTGGGGAGAAAACTACGAGGTAGACTAATAGCCTCGATCTCCACTAGGTTAATATTCTGGGCTTGAGAATAATGGAATGGGTAGGTTTAGAATGTCTTTCCTGTGATGAGTAGAGAATTCCCACAAGGAGAGAAGAGGAATGGTGTCATGACTTTCTGGAATTCAGAGCGAGAAAGAACCAAGATCTTATCTGCTCTAAGGAGGCACTGCATAGTATAGCAGCCATGAACTTGGAACCTTTAGATGAACAGCCCTGACTGTCGCACACATAAGCTGTGTGATTCTAAAGCAAGCACTGAAGCTCCCTGAAGGTTGATCTCCTCACCTGTAAAGTGAAGTTCATGATATCTTCCTTATAGAGGTAATGAGGATTTTATAGCACACCACAATTGGTTTTGGCTGTCATTAGCTATTCTGCAGATGAGAAAACAAGTTCAGAAGGGTTCATTAAAGGTCAAGTGCTCGGAGTCAAATAGCAAGTGTGGAAAAGCCAGAGCTGCATTGGAAATCTGGTCCAAGGTCAGGGCTCCATCCATAAGGTATGCTGGACACCCCCTCCTTTCATTCTCATTAATATTGCCACAGCATTAACACCAGATGCAGGCCAGCATCCATCA